>OY821519.1:28138112-28265612 GCA_963682025.1 Cordilura impudica | reverse complement strand
TCCAACGATTTATCAAATAACTTACACGGATATTTTATTAATGAGTTTTTTTTTCACAAAATTTGCCAATTGCCTATACTTTTTCCACTTTTTCTAAAATCTTTCCACACGTTTATACGTCTACAAATTTTTTGGGGGTTTGCAATTTTTTTAATTGGTGTTACCATTGTTTCCTTCCAATTTTCCGGAAATTCTCAAAATTTTAGTGCAATATTAATTACTAGCAGATTCCAGCACTCGAAATTCGACTGCAAATTCTAGGAAATTTTATTTTCTCATTTAATAAAAACCCTAAAGGTATGCCTCACAATTCAACTCATTAACACAAACACACTAACAAATTTAATAAACATATATAATTTTATGTATGTGTTAGTAGCAACTTTAAACGATCATAACTCCAAAAAAATATTCCAGACAATGAAAATCTGTAAATCTGGGTAACAGCTAAAAAGAAATACCTTTCAAATGATAATTTTTTTGTCAAAATTGGGTTAAAACTGTGAAACTTACATTGGTCACAAGAAATCGCCTTGCCTATTAATATTATAGATATTTAATATAATATTTCCTGTTATGTTCCAATTATCAATTATAATGTTGCTCGATATTTTATTATAGTCTGGCTTCTAATTTAGTGGCATTATTATGTTTTTAAGTTCTAGGTTTAATAATGTTTTGCAATTCTTCAATAGATTCTGTTATTGATCTAAATCTATTGACAAAATATTTATTAAAATGACTAGCGATTTGTGTGTTATCTTTATATACTATTTGATTAAATGTCACTTTTTTTATCACAGGTTGTTTCTTTTTAGTTACTAGGTCTATTTTTTTTTTTTGTCATTTTCAACTTCTATTTTATAAAAATTTCTTTTCTATCTATAATTCGATCACGCTTTGTCAGTGTTTTCGTACCTTGTGGTTTGTTGTTTTATATTTTTTTCCCATTTTTAATGCACGTATTATTAAACCACTTATTAACTCCATATGTGTATATGGTTCATTGTCCTTTTTATACCCTATACCACTATGTGGTTTGGGTATAATGACTTTGTGCTGCTGTTTGTAACAACCAAAAATATTTGACCTAGACCCATCTTTAATTATACCGATCGAATCAGAATCACTTTCTGAGTTGATTTAACAATGTCCGTCCGTCCGTCCGTCCGTCCGTCCGTCTGTGTGTCCATGTAAAGCTTGTAATCAAACTGCAGGTCGCAAATATGAATGTATTTTGATGAAATTTGGTATATAAGCTTTTATCGGCCATGGGATGAACGCTATTGAAATTGGTGAGAATCGGTCCATGTTCAGACCTAGCCCCCATACAAATTACCCATATGAAATCGACATAAATTGCCATAAGATCCAAATTGTCATATAGATCTTACTCAAATTGGGTTTGTATGCGTTCATTACATCCACTAATGAGTAGTCCAAAAATGATCCCTTTGACCCCATATAGAGCTGCTTCCCGATCTTCAGTTAAATCTATTAAAAAACAAAAATATTGCACTGATTCTCCTCAAATTTTGTTTGTACATATTTTTGCAAAATACAAGAGACTTTACCAAACATGATCAGGATCGGTCCATTTTTGGACCTAGTCCCTTTACAGATATAGCATCCGATATGAACTTTTTCATATCTGCAGCCAAAAAAATTAATAAAAATCGCACTCAAATTTGGTTTATGCTTATTTTCTATATCGAAGTAGTTGGACCGAAAGATAGGGTCTCTAAACCATGGTATAGGGTATCATATAGTCGGTCTAGACCGACTATAATTTTCTTACTTGTTTATTAATAAATTTGTTCATTACTTCATTTTCACCATTCTTTTTATTATACTTTATTATTGCACTTAATTGTGTGTTGATTAAGTTCTTGTTATATTTAAATATGTCGTGAGTTTTAATGCTTGCTTCTTTTTGATTGTTAGAATAAATTTCACGCAGGCAAATTAGTTTATTATCCGAAAGCTGAGAGAAGAGAAACAAACAAACAAAACCACAAAAAATATTTATATTTATTTATACTTACATATGTGCCTTAATTATACAACATAAATAATTACAGATAATTTAAAGAAGAAGCCATCAGTTTTATATAATGAATGGATAGTATTTCAATCACAACCAACAATGGGACGTTCTGATTGTGAGAAACACTCCCTAATACCTTTAAGCTCAAATAGTTCTAATTCAACTAATAATCACTCATCATCATCGGCTGATGATGAGTTGTGCGATCATGAGGATTCTGTAGAAATTAAACATAAAAATAAAAATTTTCGTAAGAAAATTGCCGGTGCCATACGTTCAACCTCATATACATTAACTGCGAATAATCGTCGTAAATTTCACCTTAATCGCAGTTTTGGCAAACGTCTGGCACGGGTTATATTATGTGCTGTTATGGTTCCCATGCTGTTATTTTTAACGTTGTATAGTTCCATATTTTCTGCATCATCATCCAGACATTGTAAGTAAAAATGTAGGCTATTTGTCTTTTAAGATTTAGTCAATATATTTTTGTGTTATGTTTTAAAAATATTTTGTTTTTGTTTTTCTTTCTATAAAAGATCCTTTGCCAGATTGGGATTTTAATGCTTCACGCAATATAAGCAATTATGTGCTGCCGTTAAAGAATACAACATTATTGGAACCACGAGAAAAGTGCCGTGAAAAAATGTTTGTTTTAATTATTGTATGTTCGAGTTTGGACAATTTTGTTGAAAGGTATGTTCACGTATCTATATAAATTTGTGTGTTTTTTTTTATATTAATTTATTTATTTAGCCATTTATTTAGGTCTAGACCGACTATACGATACCCTCTACCATGCGTTTAGAGACCCTATCTCTTAGGCCAAACTAGCTGGACATAGAAAATAAGATAAACCAAATTTGAGTGGGATTTTTATTAATTTTTTTTTGGCTGCAGATATGAAAAAGTTCATATCGGATGCTATATCTATATGGGCACTAGGCCTAAAATTGGACCGATCCTGATCATGTTTGGTAAAGTCTCTTGTATTTTGCAAAAATATATACAAACAAAATTTGAAAAGAAGCAGTGCAATATTTTTGTTTTTTGATAAATTTAAGTGCACCACATAGTGGTTTAGGGTATAAAAATGAAATAATGTGTTATTCGTGAAGTTTTTATACCCTATACCACTATGTGGTTTGGGTATAATGACTTTGTGCTGCTGTTTGTAATAACCAAAAATATTTGACCTAGACCCATCTTTAATTATACCGATCGAATCAGAATCACTTTCTGAGTTGATTTAACAATGTCCGTCCGTCCGTCCGTCCGTCTGTGTGTCCATGTAAAGCTTGTAATCAAACTGCAGGTCGCAAATATGAATATATTTTGACGAAATTTGGTACGTAAGCTTTTATCGGCCAAGGGATGAACGCTATTGAAATTGGTGAGAATCGGTCCATGTTCAGACCTAGCCCCCATACAAATTACTCCTATGAAATCGACATAAATTGCCATAAGATCCAAATTGTCATATAGATCTTACTCAAATTGGGTTTGTATGCGTTCATTACATCCATCCATGAGTAGTCCAAAAATGATCCCTTTGGCCCCATATAGAGCTGCTTCCCGATCTTCATTTAAATCTATTAAAAAAAAAAAAATATTGCACTGATTCTTCTCAAATTTTGTTTGTATATATTTTTGCAAAATACAAGAGACTTTACCAAATATGATCAGGATCGGTCCATTTTTGGACCTAGTCCCCATATGGATATAGCATCCGATATGAACTTTTTCATATCTGCAGCCAAAAAAATTAATAAAAATCCCGCTCAAATTTGGTTTTTGCTTATTTTCTATGTCCAGTTAGTTGGGCCTAAGAGATAGGGTTTCAAAACGCATGGTATAGGGTATCATATAGTCGGTCTAGACCGACTATAATTTTCTTACTTGTTACATTTGTTTTACAGACAATTTTACTATCAATTACAACTCTACTCGATATTTTATTATAGTCTGGTTTTTTATTTTGTTGCATTATTATAAAATAATAAATTTTCAATTTACGATTTTTTTTTGTCGACCTTTTTTAACTTATTTTGTTGTTGTTTTTGTATATTAAAAAGGCTTGAGGTCAAATTTGTTTTTTGGTATATTTTATTTGCCGATATTTCGGTTGCCAGCGGCGATCATCATCAGGGTTTCTATAAATATTAAAACTCAATGTACACTATTTTAATATGTAAAACATTTATGTACATACATATATAAAAACATACTTACAAATATTTAAAAAAACGAAAATTTGTTTTTTATAATTAAATTCACTATATTGACTTTTCGATGTTTCAACTTTGTTTATACTGTCAGCTGTTAGAGATGATATTCCGATAGGTTTGGGCGCAGTTATCGATATCGCTTTTAAAATTCATTCTATAATTCGTTCGTATCTTTATTATATGTAACATTTCCAATGTTAATCTTCTTGTGTAATTGTTTTCTTGTTGTAATATGTCTACATTTTTGTCCAAATACTAGTTCATAAGTTGTTTTTCGTATTATTTGATTTACACTGCTCCTTAATGCTTCAGTTTATACTGCTTAGATAAACATCTCGCTGGCGCTGATCATTCCTAACATAAGAGCGAAGAGCCATATTAATTCACCTATTGACCCGTTCACTTGCATTAGCTTGCGAACTATGTACAGCAGTGAATTGATGTTGAATTCCGTATTTCGTAAGAAGAGCTTCAAACTCCTTACATTTAAACTGGCTTCCATTATCGGTAACAACAATCTCTGGTAATGGTGGAGTAATGGTCCAAAATAATAAAATATTTCCCTTCTTCCGGGGGGAAAGATCCAATTATGTCCATATAAAGTCATTGAAATGGTTGCAACCATCTGTCCCATTTGGGGTCTTAGAAGTCTTACATAAGTCATATTTTAGTACATAGTCCCTAAAATCAGTTACAAGTTTGGGCCAAAACTAAAATTTATGTATATGTTCAATAGTTTTCACTATTCCAACGTGAGCCGTATTTGGTAAATTGCGTGCAGCATAAATAAAAAACTATGTGCGTCCGATCACAGGAGAAAAAAAAACAAATAACTAAAATAAAAAAAAAAATAAAATCAAACATCACATATGTATATGAAACAACTGCAGGGGCTCAGCTAATATAAAAATTATTTGTTATTATTTATTATAGTGCGTTCACATCTAAGCAAAATCTAGTATATACGAGATTTCGAGCACAATCTAGCTCATTTTTACTCGATTTCCCATACAAAACAAAATCTAGCTCGTTACTAGATTTTGGCAAAATCTCACAAAATCTTGTCAAACTTGGGCACTACCAAATGATACTACTGTGTTTTTTAATATTGTAGTAGAAAATTACAACGCAGTGACTGAAAAATTAACATTTAAAAACAAAAACAAAAGCAAACAAAATGAATAAAAAGAAAAAATATTAATTATTAATAAAAAATGACTAATCTATAATAAAAAAATATTTAGTAATTGAAAAGTTATAACTTTTTATACTGACATGTGCCCATTCCAATCTGCTC
Source organism: Cordilura impudica (assembly GCA_963682025.1). Lineage (NCBI taxonomy): Eukaryota > Metazoa > Arthropoda > Insecta > Diptera > Scathophagidae > Cordilura > Cordilura impudica. The sequence goes on along the minus strand of OY821519.1, from coordinate 28,260,040 downwards.
AATAATAATTGTGGAAAATTAATTTGTTTTTGCTGTTAAAACAATACATTTAACAAATGCTGATATTTTTTTTCGCAAAATTTCTATTTCAGCTTGTACTTTTTTCATTTTTGATGCATAATATAATAATAAAATCTGTTCCTTTTTAAAATTTTCCATATATCCATTTTCTTATTGTTTTGAATATTTTTGGTATTTTTAGTTATATATGTTATTTTAATCAGCTGTTTATTTTTATGGAAACAAAATCTCACAAAATGTCAAAAAAGTTAGATGTAAGCGGTATAGATTTTGGAATAGATTTCAACTAAAATTACTAGATTTTCTTCAGATGTAAACGCACTATTATTTCAACTGGCTGTTATAGTTGGGGTTGTTGAATTAGCTGAAATAATTTTTATATTAGTAATAGCGTTACACTTGTGGGGTTGTTGATTATATTTTGAAATTTTTAACGTTGTTATAGCAGAGGTTCTTGAATTAGCTGAAATAATTTTATATCATAATCTTTGCAACAATACACTCATACTTCACACCGTTTTTGTCTTACTTCTTACGCTGTTTTTGTGATTGTATTGTGAAATATATTTTTACCCCCCAGAGCCTATAGATGTTTACACATCAAAAACTATTATTATCGAAAAAAAATAAACAATATTTACATCTACCAAGATATAAGATATTTCATCACAACAAATGCTATCATTATGCCAAATCTGGAATAGCCTTTCTTATCCAAAATAATTTACACGTTCTTCACCATATTAAATCATCTGGTGATCTCCTGTTTCAGTCAATTGTAATTAAGGGGAGAAAAAACTTACACATCACCAATATTTACAAGGAATGCGACATCACTTTAACAACAAGCATGGTAAGTTGTATCAACAGATTTGGTAATGAGCATCACTTAGTGGTCGGAGATTTAAATTCTCATAAACCCTTATGGGGATCTCGATCATTATCGCCTAATGGCACTATTTGGGAAGCTTTCGCTGACGATTGTGGTTTAATAATCCTTAACGGTGGCTCACCTACACCCATCAATACACGGAGTACCCTAACATCGGTGGATGTTTCTATTGCCAGTGCCGATCTATCCCCCTGCTTAACATGGACGGCCAAAGTTCTCTCCCAATCATTATCTGTAATAACGAAGAAACATATAGCAAACGTTTTCACCCAAGATTTATGGATGATAAAGCTAATTGGGCTACGTTCCCAATGAAAGTATCACATATTATGACAGATTTCCCGGAATCTAGAAACATCAATGGGAAGCAGCTCAAATTAAAAGGATCATTAGAAAAGCGGCTAGCGAGACAATTCCTTAGACTAATAAACCGAATAACAAACACTCACCGGCTTGGTTTAACAACAACATAGCAAAACTAGTTAAAAATAAACATGCAGCCTGGAATCTCTATAAGAGACACAGAAGTCAGTGCAATGCAGTGAACTATAGGAGAGCTGGTGCTTTAGTTAAACGAGAATCAATAATTGCAAAACGTCTTACCTGGAACAATTTTTTAAATTCACTTAACCCAATGTTAGATTACAGAACTCTATGGACGAGGTTTAAAAATATTAGAACTGAAGAAGAAGCAATTTTCCATCGATCATCGATGGTTTATTCCTTATTAACAAACCCCTTGATATTGCTAATAAGTTTGCAGAGTTTTGGTGTTCTAGTGAGTGGATCTGATAATGTATTTAATTCCAATATAATTTCAGAAAAACGAAATTACATCTCACGCCTAATTAATTATAAGGATACTGAACATAACCTTCTTTGTACGGAAATCGGCATAGATGAAATTAATCAGGCGCTTAGCAAAGTAAAGGGCTCAACTCCATCAATTGATCGCATTACATATGCAATGATCAGAAATTCACCTCCTGCGCTCAAGGAAAGTATAGCAAAACTTTATAATTACATTTTGAAAAGTGGTATCTATCCCCATGACAGGAAAGTGGCACTTCTTTCACCCATACCGAAATCTGGAGGGAACCCCAATAAATTAGATGGATATCGTCCTATATCTTTAATACCGGTATTATCAAAAATTTTTTAAAAAATTATTTCAACCAGGCTTTTGAAACATAGTGGAAACAACATATCGAAATTACAACACGCCTTTCTACCCAAATATGGAGTTCATTCAAATATGGAGTTCACGAACTTGAGAGCAAACTAAGACGCAACCTGTCGATGAGAAGGCATAGCGTGGTTCTATCAGAAGACATCGAGAAGGCCTATGATAGAATAGTATCCATTTTCGTTCTAAATGAATTAAGGGAATGGAAGGTTCCTACTCCAATAATCAAACTTATATATTCATTCCTGTCCAACCGCAGGATAATGGTTAAAATTGATGTTCATCTATCACAATTACACTCTTTGGATAATGGAGTGCCTCATGGATCTCCCTTGTCTGTTATTTTATTCTTAATATACGTAAATTCTTTGGCCAAATCTATTCAGAATCTACCAGGAATTGATTATGTTGGTATATATGCGGACAACATTTTCGCCGTTACATCTGGCTCTCCTACCGTCGTTTCAACCAATCTCAATATTCTTAACAATAAGGTCCAGACTTGGGCTATTTCACGAGGAGCTGTAGTACCTCTCAATAAGTCTGAATTACTGCACGTCTGCAGAAGGAGAAATTACTGTACTTCTAGTATCATTTTGGACAATTCTGTGTTGCCTTATAAGGATCAAATGAGGATCATTGGTTTACTTTTCACAAAGAACTTGTTGTGGAATGTCCATATAAAGCATTTAATTATAAAGGTAAGCAAAATTAATAACCTCCTAAAACTAATTTGTTCGAAGAAGAAAGGTCCACATATCGACACTGCTATTGACATAAGTAAATCCCTAACACATGGGTTAATTCAACATGGCATCACTATATATGGTTGGACAACAAAAACTAATATCAGAAAACTAAACGCCGCTTTGAATAATTGCTTCCGAACTGCTACTGGCCTTTTGAGGGCAACTCATATCGAATCCCTTAGAGTGGAGGCAAAATCACCAGATTTTTGTACTCTGCTGAAAAAAAGATCGGTTAATCTAGCATCAATATCGATTACAGACCCTTCGGACGGTCTTCACAACACTTTCTGGAAGACTATCAATACTCATCAAAAAAAGAATATCTGTGCCATAAAAAAATCCTTTTTCTCCTAAAACAATTTGATATTTCGTTGCCTGAAAAACCAGATGGTAATCTGAGCAAAGTAAACAATTTGCTGTTTGATATCAGTTTGGCAACTCATAAGAAGTCAAATTCTAGCCCGGAGGAGTTTAAAGCAATGGTTGCAAAAAAAATTTATGACTTTTCAGCTGAAACAGATCTCTTCAATGACAGATCCTTTCAGAATGGCTTAACCTCTTATGCGGTGGTCCAACATTTACCCAACTCAAGTTGGTTAGTAGTCAAACAGAGTCTCTTACCGGTATATTCCGGCATATTTTCGGCTGAACTCGCGGCGATTAATGCAGCAATTACTTTTGCGATACTCAAAGACACAAAAACTATAATATGTTCGGACAGTCTAAGTGCCGTTAAAGCTATTCTTTATAACAAAAATAATATGTATGACAACATTCTGAAGAAGCCTAATGTACGCCATCCTATTCTTATTCTGTGGATACCCTCACACATCGGTATTATTGGTAATGAATATGCAGACAGCACAGCCGAACAGGCTATCAAAATGCCACTTATCACTGAAATGCCATGCTTTTATCAGTTTATTAGCAACAGCTTTAAATCGAAGTATTACCCAAATCTACAGTTGGAGTGGCAAAATTCGACATGTTTTCTAAGGCTACACAATCCAGATTACAACAGACCCAGATATCACCATATTTACACCAGATACCAGTGTATATTACTGGTACGCCTTAGAGTTGGAAAAGGGTTGTTTAATACCCAACATTATTATAACCACTCCAACCCTCTACAATGCGAGCTATGCCATCAAAGTATGAATATCCTCCATATCCTTATAGAGTGCCCTATTTCCAAAATGAATAAACCGTTGGCGGAGATTTTGGATTGTTCTGAGCCTGGTTAACTCTTCGAGATAAAACAATTTTTTCGCAAACACAACATAACTGAAATTTAAACCAAATACCATTAAATACTTTCCTTCTCAATTTTCAAAGTTAATTTTTATTTTTTGTGTTTTATCATATTTTCATTATCTTAATTAATCACTACGCGCATTATGGTCAAGTTACTTTTCTGTATTTTGTAAATTTATTTATAAAATATATTTTAATAAATAAATAAATAAATATTCCTTCATTAACAACCAGTTAATAAAATAATTTTAAAAATTAAGTCTTACCAAGCAAATTTATTACCGAATTATTAAAAAAAATATTTTATGCAAATTTACAAATAAGCATCCTTCTTTTTTCATCTTTTAAATAAAATTTTCTCACCAACAGCAAAATGTCAATTATTAAACAAATGCTAAAATGATTGACTTTACAAATTAAATTGGAATTTTGGTAAAGTAAAATTATCGTAAGTTATAAAAAAAGTATAATTGTAGAAGAAAAGTTTATTTTAATATTAAATAATGCAATGTAACGCTATCAAACGAGTAGATCGGCAACATTTCATTCTTCACCTTAAATATTTAAACATTCATCGCCAGTCTTTGAATTACTGAGAGCCAGTGCAATTTTTGTTAAACTAGCTGATTCCAGCGCTCGAAATTCGAGTGAAATTTCTAGGCAACTTAGCCAATTCACAAACCAACACGTTTTTGGTTTATTATTATTGTAAATGAAGATAACAAACTCAATAGCAAACACATTAGCAAATTTAGCAGCCCTGTTCTTGAAACGTTGTTATTTGAATAAGAGTGAATTTAAAATCACATGAAATTGAAATTTTGGGTTTCTTGAAACCACTTTTTTTATTTATTTAATGGAAACATATGTTTGAGTTAAGAACCATATGTTTGAGTTAAGAACATATGTTATCTAGAAACCGAGATGCCATATGGTTCTTTAATTAGTTTCACAAAAAACTTTTGTATTTTGTGCATGTTTTTTCTTAAGTTTATAGAAAAAGTATAAAGAAAAATATTTTTTTTTTAAATAACAAGTTATTTGTTTATATAATTGTTTTTGTTTTTCAATTTCATTCAATTAAAAATGACTTTTCTATTTTTAAAAAGTTAGGCATCGCCAAAAAAAATTTCGATATACAAATAAATTGGATTTGACTGGCATCACTATTGTTTCGAACATATGCAAAAAAATAAATATATGTGATTTGATGAAAATTTTTTTTTAATTCCTTTATTTGCAATAATTAGTGCATAAAGAATCTATGTTATAATTGAAAAAATTATAATGGAAAATAGATTGTGTAAATAAAAAGTTTTTATTATAGTTATAGAACAGCATCATCGCAAAAAGTGTGTTTTATTAACATCGAACACTTATTACGAGTTTTTTAGACGTTTTTTAAAATCGTTTTTTTCATAAAATTAATATCTAATTTTTTAAAATAATGACAAGGTTTCTTAAGACCTGCTTAGTAGAAAAAAGGGCATTTGTTTTGATTTCACAAAGCCTTTTCTATGTGAATTAAAACGAGAAAAAATATTCTTATTGAAATTAGAGAACAGCAAAAAACTCGTAGATTTAAGAATTTTTTCATTTACGAGTTTTTTTTTTTGTGATAGTGGTTTCAAGAACAGGGGTGTATTAAAAACACACATAGCATATGTATAATTTTATGTATGTGTTTGTAGCAACTTTAAATGCAATTTACTTAAAATAAAGGAAACAAATTAAAAACCTGTAAATCTGGTGAACAGCTAAAAAGAAATACCTTTCAAATAATATACGTTTGGTCAAAATCGGAATAAAACGGTAGAACAAAACATTGGTCACAAGAAATCGCCTAGCCTATTAATATTATAGATGTCACTTATATGTTTTAACCTATGACATTTTAGAATAAATCTCATATCCCTTATTTTAAAGTTTTTGAAAACTTTGCTTCATTTGTTGACTTCCAAGGAAGAACAACGTTGAATAATATCTAGTTGTTGATATATTATTTCGTTATTGTTGATATATTATTTCTTCTGAAGAAAGCTATTTTTTGTAGCAAAATTTTTGCAAACATAGTTAATGTAGTTAATATACATTAAACTTTAGATTTTTATCTACAATAACTCCTACAATGTTTAATTTCTTCAACCTTCTCAACCATCGATCATTATATTTTCATCTGATTTGGTTTTATTTATATTAAGTTTTAATTTATTTATTTTAAAATACCTGTTAAGTTTTTAACACAGTCTTCTGGGTTTTTTATGTTATATACAGTGAGTGACAATACAATGGAAACGTTTAACAAAATATATTTTTGCGAATTGATTGACTCAATAGCAAAAAATAGTATAATAAAATTAAAAACCCTTATTAATTTAAAAAATTGTATGTTTTGTCTATTTAAAAGAGAAAAAATTATTAACATAAAATAGCTTAACATTAGATAAAAATAATTCTTAAAAGTATTCATTTTTATGCTGTTGACAAAACTTTGGAAACCTTTACTATACAATAGTTGAAAACTTGCCCTATATTTTTCGTTTCAATATTATGTTGAGTATTAATTATTTTTTGGTACAGTTTCACAACGCCGAGGCATGAATTCAATTAAATTGTTGATTATGTATATCCATTGAAATTTTTTGAAACTCTGAATTAACTGCCTCTATAAAATCTGTCTAGTTTGTGATATTTCGTGTCCGTATTTTTCTATCTACAATTTTTCATATATATTCTGTAGGATTGAGATCTGGTGATTCCAAAATACTAACTACATTAGATTGTAGCCATTCGGTTACAACTTTGGATGTGTGTTTTGGGTCATTGTCATGTTGGAACTTTCAAAGCATGGTCATATACGTTACGCCATTTAGAATTTGCCTTTATCCAATTCCAATTAGAGTATCTTTTTCTACATGACTTGGACCCATTTCTTGGCCCGAAAAGCAACCTCATACCATAATGTAGCCACCACCAAACTTATAAGTTTTATTTGTATATTTTCGGTCTAGTCTTTTGCCTTTGGTCGCTGTACAAAGGTTCTTCCATCATGACCTCTTAAATTAAAATTGGAATCATCCAATTCCGTTTTAACCAATTCTTGTGTTCTTTAGCAAAATTAATGCAAGATTTTATACTTTTTCTTTCATACCATCTTCTATTTTTATTGTTTTAATCAACTCTGGTACAGAAGTTTAAAAGTCTCCTTTGTTTTGGCATTATTAAAAAAATACGTTTTTTTATTTATCAATTTTTTTCTTGTAAATTGTATTTTTATAACAAATTTGTTATCTTTTGATAGAGAACACACCATAATTTTAGTACTTAACGCGAAATTATTAGAAAAACAAAATTGGCAAATTTAGAATATTTTGTAAAAGTTTCCAAGGTATTGTCACCCACTGTATACATATAAGCGCAAACATACATACTTTTGATTATTTTATGACCCTTTCTAAATTGTTTTTATATATTAGAGACAAAATTAAAAATTAAAAACTAAAAATTAAAAATTAAAAGTTAAAAATTAAAAAATAAAAATTAAAAATTAAAAAATAAAAATTAAAAATAAAAAATAAAAAATTAAAAATTAAAAGTTAAAAATTAAAAATTTTAAATTAAAAATTAAAAATTAAAAATTAAAAGTTAAAAATTTAAAATTCAAAATTCAAAATTAAGACATAAAAATTAATAATTAAAAATTAAAAACTAAAAATTAAAAATTAAAAGTTAAAAGTTAAAAATTAAAAATTAAAAATTGAAAATTAAAAATTAAAAATCAAAAATTAAAAATTAAAAATTAAAAATTAAAAATTAAAAATCAAAAATCAAAAATTAAAAATTAAAAATTAAAAATTAAAAATTAAAAATTAAAAATTAAAAATTAAAAATTAAAAATTAAAAATTAAAAATTAAAAATTAAAAATTAAAAATTAAAAATTAAAAATTAAAAATTAAAAATTAAAAATTAAAAATTAAAAATTAAAAATTAAAAATTAAAAATTAAAAATTAAAAATTAAAAATTAAAAATTAAAAATTAAAAATTAAAAATTAAAAATTAAAAATTAAAAATTAAAAACTAAAAATTAAAAATTAAAAATTAAAAATTAAAAATTAAAAATTAAAAATTAAAAATTAAAAATTAAAAATTAAAAATTAAAAATTAAAAATTAAAAATTAAAAATTAAAAATTAAAAATTAAAAATTAAAAATTAAAAATTAAAAATTAAAAATTAAAAATTAAAAATTAAAAATTAAAAATTAAAAATTAAAAATTAAAAATTAAAAATTAAAAATTAAAAATTAAAAATTAAAAATTAAAAATTAAAAATTAAAAATTAAAAATTAAAAGTTAAAAGTTAAAAATTTAAAATTCAAAATTAAAAATTAAAAATTAAAAATTAAAAACTAAAAATTAAAAATTAAAAGTTAAAAATTTAAAATTAAAAATTGAAAATTAAAAATTAAAAATTAAAAATTAAAAATTAAAAATTAAAAATCAAAAATCAAAACTTAAAAATTAAAAATTAAAAATTAAAAACTAAAAATTAAAAATAAAAAATTGAAAATTAAAAAATAAAAATTCAAAATTAAGACATAAAAAGTAAAAATTAAAAATTAAAAATTAGAAATTTAAAATTCAAAATTCAAAATTAAAAAATAAAAATTAAAATTTAAAAATTAAAAATTAAAAATTAAAAATTAAAAATTAAAAATTAAAAATTAAAAATTAAAAATTAAAAACTAAAAATTAAAAAGTAAAAATTAAATATTAAAAATTAAAAATTAAAAATTAAAAATTAAAAATTAAAAATTAAAAATTAAAAATTAAAAATTAAAAATTAAAAATTAAAAACTAAAAATTAAAAATAAAAAATTAAAAATTAAAAATTAAAAATTAAAAATTAAAAATTAAAAATTAAAAATTAAAAATTAAAAATTAAAAATTAAAAATTAAAAATTAAAAATTAAAAATTAAAACTTAAAAATTAAAAATTAAAAAGTTAGAAATTAAAAATTAAAAATTAAAAATTAAAAATTAAAAATTAAATATTAAATATTAAAAATTAAAAATTAAAAATTAAAAATTAAATATTAAAAATTAAAACTTAAAAACTAAAAATTAAAAATTAAAAATTAAAAATTAAAAATTAAAAACTAAAAATTAAAAATTAAAAATTAAAAATTAAAAATTAAAAATTAAAAATTAAAAATTAAAAATTAAAAATTAAAAATTAAAAATTAAAAATTAAAAATTAAAAATTAAAAATTAAAAATTAAAAATTAAAAATTAAAAATTAAAAATTAAAAATTAAAAATTAAAAATTAAAACTTAAAAATTAAAAACTAAAAATTAAAAACTAAAAATTAAAAATTAAAAATTAAAAACTAAAAATAAAAAATTAAAAATTAAAGATTAAAAATTAAAGATTAAAAATTAAAAAATTAAAATTAAAAATTAAAAACTGAAAATTAAAAATTAAAAATTAAAAATTAAAAATTAAAGATTAAAAATTTAAAAATAAAAATTAAAAAATTACTGGAAGAATTTCTTCGGTATCTTTTGAATTTTTTTTTTTTTTAATATGGAGTAAAATCAATCGAAATTCCATATTTTGTTTTATTATGTAAAGAAGACGGACAAACGTTAGACCTCGTTCAACTTTTACTCTTAACTAGGGGCCATAATTCGTTAACTGTGACAGAGTAAATTTATTTTGGAAATTTAAGAAAAAAATTATTTCTATCGAAAAATTTCGATAACGACAATTAGATCCCAGAAACCAAATCACCGCATTCGTTAACAAAATTTTTCGATCGAAATAATTTTTTTATTTTCCAAAACAAAATACTAAGAATCATTTTACTTTGTCACAGTTAACGAATTATGACACCTAGTTAAGAGTAAAAATTAAACGAGGGCTGATGTTTGTCCGTCTTCTCTAAATAATGAACCAAAATATGGAATTTAGATTGATTTTACTCGATATTGAATGCGATGATTTGGCCCCAGGATAAAATACAGTTAGAAAGGAAGATGCAATAAAACATTGCGAACGTTGTATTTATAATTAATTTTTATTTTATTTATTTATTTTTTTAATTGTGAATCCATTTCAAAAGTATATTGATACATAAGTTTTTTTAAGGCTTAAAAAAGTTTTCAATTTATGATTTGCATTAATATCTTTATAATCTTAATTGTTTAAACAAAAAATATCTTTTGAATTTTTAGGCAAACGGTTCGTGAAACATGGGGCAACACAACGGAGTTTAATTACAGTATGTTTGAAAAATTACATGCCCATTTAAAAGATAATTATTTACAGCCGAGAAAACAGCGTATAGAATTCTATCATGAATTTCTCCAACTAAATGGTAATGTAAGTTCACAATTTTTTTATTTTATGTGTAATATAATTTTTTTTAACTTGCGTCATACAAAATTTCTAGACTAACGTTTAATTCATCAAAGTTAGGCCTTCACTATGTATTTTTTTTAATGGTATTTAATGAAAAATGGTATCAAAAAACGTTGCGTTTCATAATTTTAAAATTTTGTAATTAAAATTAAAATTTGAACATTAAATCAGAATATGTTTGTAATAAAATGGAAAGTTTTGATAAATTAAAATATATTTGAATGAAACTCGAAAATTACTCACAAATTGTTGAGAGTAAATATTTTTTGATTAATGGCCTTAACCACTATTAATTCGTAGACCAAGAATTTTTTGGCTGTGTAACATTAAAAGCAACCTTTATAATGAAATATAGTTAAATACACCAACAAAGTTGTGCTTATCTGACAGGTTATTTTGATTTCTTAAAATTGATTAAAACATTTTTGAACATACTGTAACAAGTTTTTAAAAACTCAAACTAACCGATAGTACGTTATAATACGTAGAAAACAAAATCGCGATATTTTTATACCCTCCACACCTCAGTGGTATATATATGTAGGTTTGTCATTCCGTTTGTAACGCATCGAAAAACTAATTTCCGACGCCATAAAGTATATATATTCCTGATCCTTATCACAGCTCGAGTCGATATATCGATGTCCGTCTGTCCGTCTGTCTGTTGAAATCACGCTCATTCACAAAAAAACCATTTGACGGGGTAAAGTTGCGATAATATTATTTGCCATTATTCCCACCAGGTTGAAATTTAAAATGGGTTAAATCGGGCATCATTGTGCTTAGATACGAGCAAAAATATGTAAATAACTCTAAAAAAACATAAAACCCAGTGTGTTTGTTGTAAAATTTTAGTGGTTGAACATAATAGTTGTACAACAACATTCTACCATGAGCTATGTTAGTATTGCCACATATTTTTTTATCGTTATCACGATATAATAAAAAAATCGTCAATATGAAAGAAAATATATAATCCCTAATGAAAAACGAAAAATTAAAATTGAAAAATTGAAAATGAAAAATGAAATATGGAAAATGAAAACTGAAAAATGAAAAATGGAAAATGAATTTTGAAAAATTGAAAAATTAAAAATATAAAATGAAAAATGAAAACTGAATACTGAAAAATGAAAAATTAAAATGAAAAATGAAAATGAAAAATGAAATTTGAAAAATGGAAAGTGAAAAATGAAAACTGAAAAATGAAACATGGAAAATGAAAAATTAAAATTGAAAAATGAAATATCAAAAATGAAAAATGGAAATGAAATTTGAAAAATGAAAAGTGGAATATGAAAATTGAAAAATGAAAACTGAAAACTGAAAAATGAAAAATGCAAGTGGAGGGTATCAAAGACTCGGCCCAGCCGAATTTAACACTTTTACTTGTTCATGTTGGCATGTGGTCAGTCAGTTTCTGAACAAATTCGATTTTTAATTATTGAAAAATTAATTCAAACTGTTATAGAGCTGTGGCAAAATATCGATTGATCTAAAGTTTCCCAGTTCAGCAGTACAAATTTTTGTTCAAAAATACGAAAAAAGTATGTTTTATAGCCGGGTCTCCAAAATAATCTTTCGTGATGAAAGAGCTTCTGTGGCTATAATTAAAAAGAACTCTTCGAAGCTCTGTTAGAGACATGGCTTCAAAGTGGTCTGAAATAATTAGGGAGATCGTAAAACGTGAATGGACGCGTCAGTAAATTTAAAATATAGGTTATGGTCAAAGAAAAGTCGTTCTTGGGTACAAAGACAATGAGACACTATAATTTTTTTTAACAATAAATCAAAGTTTGTCGTATAAGTCGGTAATCCCAGAAAAATGGTGATTCGTAAAAGCACTGTTAAGTTGCCAACTAGCCTTATGGTTTGAGGATGTACAGGAAATTTTTTTTGTTATTCCAAAAACAAATAATTAGTATTGGTATTTTTCAAATGTTGATATATAATATATTGCTTAGTATGTAGTACTGCTCTTGGAAAAATGTAGTACTGCTCTTGGAATTGTTATCGATTTGTGTTTTGCTATTTGAAGTGAAAATAGCATTTAAAAAAAAATCAAGTGAGTCCGATCACAGGGCAGATGTGTAAACATCTAGTAATTAAAGATTTTTTTTATGGCACTTTTTAAAATTAAACAGAAAGCGTCATCTATGTATCAATTATGTCAAACAACTGCAGGGGCTCTGCTAATATAAAAATATTTATTACTATTTATTATTTCAACTGGTTAATTTTCATTTTTCGTTTTTCATTTCTCATTTTTCATTTTTAATTTTTCATTTTTTATTTCTCATTTTTCATTTTTTATTTTTCATTTCAAATTTTTCATTTTTCGCTTTTCATTTTTCATTTTTCATTTTAAATTTTTCATTTTTATTCCTGATTTTTTATTTTCAATTTTTTAATTTTAATTTTAATTTTTTTATCTTTCAGTTTTTATTTTTCATTTTTCGTTTTTCATGTTTTATTTCTTATTTTTCATTTCTTATGTTTTATTTTTTTATTTTTTTTTTTTTATTTTTATTTTTAATTTTTTATTTGTATGATGGGTTTTGTTTGGCAAAGCAAATTATTTTCCTAAAGATGAACAGCGAAGCTGTTCGAAATATTGAAAATAAAATAAAATTAAAAATTAAAACATGTGTTGTTCGTTAATTTTTAACTTCATGACCTCATGCCAAACAAAACCCATCACACAACAACAATAAAGGTCAACAATAATTCTTTTTAACAATTTTTTATTTTTAATTTTTAATTTTAGTTTTCACTTTTCATTTTTAATTTTTAATTTTTCATTGTTTATTTCTAATTTTTCATTTTTAATTTTTCATTTCTCATTTTTAATTTTTTTATTTTTCAATTTTTATTTCTCATTTTTAATTTTTCATTTTTAAGTTTTTATTTTTCAGTTTTCATTTTATATTTTTCATTTTCCTATATTTTCATAATTTTTTTCACCAATACAATTTAAGTTACACCGATTTTGTCTTACGTCTCACCTAAGTATGTTATGCTGTTTTTGTGATTGCATTGTGAAATAGAAATTTACCCCCCTGCGCGTATAGATGTTTACACATCAAAAATGTCGGAAAAATGGCACCTCTTACACATTGCTTAGAAACAGTAATGTTTCGCAGAAGTTCTTGGATGAAAAGCACGTGTTTAAGAGATTTGACTACGATTTTTTTCATTTCGATCATCAAGTTTAACATGCGTAAATTCAATATTATAATTTAAATGGGTCGTGGAAAACACTGAGGTGCGGAGAAGCGTTAAATAATCAAAAAAACTGATAATGGATGGAAAATCCTATACAGAAGTTGATCGGGCTTAAGTTAAGTTAAAGGGCGACACCCCGATCCGTTTTTTTTTTTTTTTTACCACTTATACAACATTCTATTGTGATTCTAGAGAAATAAATTGTTTTTCGGTCGAGCATATTTTCGGAGTTATGCCGACAAAGTGTTGACTTTGAGTTATATATTAATTTGTTATTAAGTATCGCATTTCAGCAATATATATACCATTGGAAAGCTTACTTGAGTGCCTTTTATCCGAAATCCATTAACCCGTTATGAACCTATTTCAGTTTTTGTTATTTTTTAAGTTTTTTTTTATTTTGAAAACGTTCCATTATTTCATAAAATGTTCTATATAATGTTGGTATTTCCATCAACTGAATGAAAGCTCGGTCCACTACCTTCATTTCGATGTATATTTTGGCCTTTTAACCCTTTCCATAACTACGAAAATATGCTTGACCGAAGGAAAAAAATATTTCTCTTAAATCGCCTGAATGCCCCTAATCGCTCCAAAAAAAATTTAAAAATCGGGATGTCGCCCGTAAACTCAACTTGTGCCGTTGATTCAAAACGCAATAAATAAACCGTAAATAAAATGCTGAAACACGTGGAGGAAATCGAGTCTGATCCAACTTCACATCAATAGGTTGATCAGCGAGAGCAAAACGGATTCCTTAAAAAATGCAACTGCGACAGTGCAAACATGTCTCAAATAACATGATTTAAAAGCGCGCAGCTTAAGAAAGGTCCCTCATTTAAATGCAAAACATATTGTCAAGCGCATGAAGTTCGCAAAGCAACATCTAAATTGACCAGCCCAAAAATAGAGGAATATTTTATGGACAGATGAGAGTATTTATTTTGTTTGGTGGTCAATATTTTGGATACTGTGAAGCTACCCTACGCAGAAAATGAGATTCCGCTGGTATGGGTCTTCCAACAAGATAATGATCCCAAGCACACCAGTAAGAAAGCAAAGGAATGGTTCGTAAGAAATTCTGTGAACGTTTTGGAGTGGCCTGCGCAATCACCAGACGACCTCAGTCCCACCGAAAATCTTTGGGCTGCTGTCAGAAAGGCAGTTGCTGCTTCTAAGCCAACCAGCAGCGGATCACTTTAGGAAGTCATTCAAGAGTCCTGGAGATTCTTCTAAAACGATGCCAGAACTTGGTTGAATCGATGCCAATGTGATGTGCATCCGTTATTGCCAATAAAGGAATCGCAATCAAATATTAAATTTATATCTTACCTTTAATATAGAATTACTTTTAAGTAATGAACCTTTTATTTATTATTTTTATATTTCTAAGTGCATATTTGAAAAGTCGTGCTATTTTTTGTTTCATTAAATTTGCTAAAAACGGTATATAGAGTTATGATTTTTTTCTGATTTACACGGCCAAAATGCATGACAAGCATTGTTTGGTATTAGTATGTGTCACCCCGATGATGATTATTGAAGCAAAATCAAAAATTTTAGATTTTTTGCTCGCCTGACGTGCGATTTTGATGTGTGTATATCGTTGATCGTCCTACATGGTCTCATTTTTGATGTGACTTCGAAGCGAATGGATGTAAAAATGTCGGAAGAAAAGAAAAACGTGTTAGAATTGGTAGAAGTTTACCGGTCGCTGCCTGTACTTTGGGATGTTAAATGTGTAGAATACAGTAACAGCGATGTGAAAGAAGAACAATATAAAATTTTAATGGAAACCATGGTGGTCCGCTACCGACATGGTGTTTAGAGCACGAAATCAAATACCAAATGACTGATTGAAGAGCTATGCAGTATCGTGTAAGAGAAAAGCTTCATGCACACATACATGAATTTGACGTCAAGCATTTTGGCTGTGTATAACTGGCCTTTAATTGTTTGAGTCTTCTTCTAAAAACGTATTCATAAATTTCTTAAACTTACAAATGTAAACATTGCTAGTGAGGCCATTAATGCGGAAATATGTATAAAAATCAAGGTTCAGAAAATACACACATGAAAAACACAATGTTCTGTTCTAAAGCAGCCAACACATATTTTTATCAATTATGTGTGTATCTAAATTTTGTACGGTGCCGAACACATCATGACTGTGTTTCGTTTTAATATTTCGTTATCTACACGAACATTTCTCTATCACGTATTTTTTGTTTCGAATACACATAAAACACACACAGATTCGTGTGTAGATTTATTTTAAGTTCGTGTTCTGGTACGTGTACTGCGAAAAAACAGAACATGAACAAAAAACAGGTTCGAGTTCAGTTATATTTTAAGTTCGTGTTCTGGCTCGTGTACAGCGAAAACACAGAACATTTATATGTTTATGATTCTTGGTTATATTTTAAGTTCGAGTTCTGGCTCGTGTACAGCTAAAAAACAGAACATGAACAATAAACAGGTTCAGTCAATTTTTAAAGAAATCATTTTGTTTTCTACGATCTTCGCTATTGTATTTTTATTTGTAAACTGGTGTCACCAGTTTATTTGGAGTTTAAAGTCGTTTCATACTTTTCTTCATATGGCTCAATAATTTTTTTTTAAAAAATCTTTGTCATCAAAAATTCGAAATGGCAAATTTTTTTGAACACTAGTCCAATCATCAGTAATGTTATGTACCAGTTTATAATGTCGTTTAAGATTCATATTACACACTGCACTTAACTCCTTCTTGCAGGTTTCAATCAGACATGTAAATTTTTTGTTTCGCTATTAAAAGTTACGTATTTTTTATAGCAAAACTTATTTTTTTTATTGACATTCATTGTCTTTTTACGCAAAACATCCCAAAAAGTCATTGAGAAAAGGATTGTGCATTGACACTAATTGGTTTTCAAATTGAGGGTGGGTGATTGTGTTAATGGATGCAAAATATCCTTACAACCAGCTAGTGTTTTTTATGTTGCAAAATTGTGTTTGTGTCTAAAGTTTGTTACAAAAAAAAAAATAAAAATGTTTGCAAAAGATCTTAACAACCAACTTGTGTGTCTTTTATGCCGCAAAATTGGGTTTTTCGTCTACGAAATGAAATGAAAATTACGAGAAAAAAGCAATTGTAAACAATTGCAACGAAAATCATAAAAAAGGATCAATGAAATTTGGGAAAAAAAAACCATGAGGCCTAAACTTAAAAAAAGGATTGTAAATATTATTTCTATTGACACTCATTCGTTGGCAAAATAACAGAGGGGGATTTGTGCTAATCTATGCAAAACATTGCAAAAACCGAAACAATAAAAACAGTATGTAATTTTAGAAAAGGATTGTAAATTTTTTTGTAATTGGCTTCATTAAATTCTTTTCTGAAGAAAGTTACACAAGTGTAATTTTTATCATGCTAAATTGCGTTTTTGTTTTAAGTCGTTTGTTACGAATTTAAAACACAAACAGGGAAAACAAAACAATTGTTTAGTACATCATAAAAAATGGTCAATATAATTTCACAATTAATTCTATTGACACTAATTGGTTGCAAAAATAGCGCTGGGTAATGTAAAGAAAATCTAACAACCAACAAGTGGAACTTTTATGATGCTAAATAATGTTTGTGTTTTAAATCTTTTATTACCATCTTTTATTAAAATGAAAACCAGTCAATAAAAACAATTGTAAACAATTTCAAAATAAATCATATAAAAATGTCAAGAAAATTTGAAAATATTTGACAATTGTAAACAATTTCAACGTAGGTCATAAAAAAGGGGTCAATAAAATTTGAATAAATTCGGTTGAAACAATTGTCGTCGTTGTCAGATCGCGAATTGATGTTTTAATTTTTCGCAGTACACGAGCCAGGACACGAACTTAAAATATAACTGAACTCGAACCTATTTATTGTTCATGTTCTTTTTTTCGCAGTACACGTACCAGAACACGAACATAAAATATAACTGAACTCGAACCTATTTATTGTTCATGTTCTGTTTTTTCGCTGTACACGTACCAAAACACGAACTTAAAATAAAGCTACACACGAATCTGTGTGGTTTATGTGTGTTCGAAACAAAAAATACGTGATAGAAAAATGTTTGTGCAGATAACGAAATATTAAAACGAAACACAGTCATGATGTGTTCGGCACCGTACAAAATTTAGAAACATACTTAATTGATATGAAAATAAAAATATGTGTTTGTTGGTCTGAGCTATGTTTGTTTACATATATGTACTAGTTTTTTATTCAGTGTGTGTTTTTTTTTTCTGAACTCTGATAAAAATTAAAAAATATACCGTCAGCACCAAAGCTAGCCGACTGCGTTGAATAGGTATTTCAACATGATGGTGCTTCCCATATAGCAAGAAGAACAAAGAAAATGGAATTGATGTTCTAGATTGGCCATCATCTAACCCAGACCTCAACCCGATTGAAAACTTGTGGGCTCTCATAAAAAGGATGTTACTAAATAACCCGCAACATACTCTTAGCGGTTTGAAGGCTAAATTCAGGAAACTTTGTACTCTAAAACCCTTGAAAAGTGTAAAAAATTGATAAATACAATGCCAAAGTGATTAGACGATGTTTTAAAAAGCAAATTTGTTATTACACAGTTTTAAATTAGAAAATTATCCAATGTAAGAATTAATAGTGGTCAAACTATTTTTATAATGAACTATCGGATAATTATGTACCCATATTTTTATGAATTTGAAGATAATAAAACAATCTTTCAGAAAAGTACACTGTTTGTGGTGTGGTCGATATTATTTCGTAAAATGTGTAGTCTAGAATGTTGTTGTATTGTCAAAAAATGCTCAGTGTTCGAATTAATAGTGATTAGGGCTCGTTAATAATAATTAAATATTTAAATTTACTCTCTTGTCAATTGTTTGATTTTAGCAAACACCAATAGTTCCACCATCAACATTGCCCATACGTATAGTATTTTTATTGGGTCATACAAAAGCTGACAATCTGATGGGTGGAGGCGGTGTTGGCAACGAAACGCAAATACGTCTACAACAAGAAGCGGAGCAATATGACGATATAATACAAGAAAACTTTATAGACTCCTACAATAATTTAACCATCAAATCTGTTATGGCACTCAAATGGATAACACGCAATAAATGTTTTCAGCAGGCAGCCTTCTTTATGAAATGTGATGATGATACCTTTGTTAATATACCCAACCTGCTGCAATTCCTTTTGGGCGGCACCGTTCCGCTTTACAACGAAACACTCGACTATTATGATGGCCATTCATACCAAACTCTTTCTGTAATGAATCGTTTAAATGCTACCGCCAACTATATGGTGGGCTTTATGTTTTGTAAAGCACCCGTTCTGGGAGATGTTAAAAGTAAATGGTATATGCCGTACTATATGTATCCACAAGATAAATATCCCACGTATTTATCGGGTTCCGGCTATTTAATGTCCATGGATGTAGTACCGAAATTATATGAGGCCGCCTTAAATACAAGTTTAGTTTATCTGGAAGATGTTTATGTGACTGGCATGTGTGCGGAAAAGGCAAATTTCACCAGACATCATCATCCTCTTTTCAATTATGGTAAATTTAAACATAATTGTACGTTAAAAGGTATGATTTCTTTGCATAAGCTAAAAAGTGATGATATGTATGCTGCATATAACTTTGTAACGAATGTAACATACCATTGTCCACCTCCGGGCAAATATTTCAAGCGAATACGTTTGCGTAGATTTAGTGGTTGTGGTTAATTAAATTTTTTTTTTCTTTTTTGCTACTTTTTTGGGGGTGAAATGGTTTTAAATGCCAGATAGAAAAATAAATTATAAATAGTTAATTTTAATCTCAAGAACTGGGGGCAAATCGTCGCATTGGATATCGAGTAAAATCAATAGAAATTCCATATTTTGGTTTATTATATAAAGAAGACGGACAAACGTCATACCTCGTTTCACCTTAACTATTAACTATGGACCATAACATAATAAAATTACTCTTAGTATTTTATTTTGGAAAATAAAAAAATTATTTCGATCGAAAAATTTCGATAACGAATGTGACGAATCGACCCCTGGAGTATTGCGATAGTGTTTTATATAGAAAATGTTTATATTAAAATAAAAAAAATAAATTAAAACACCCCAGAGATTTAGTTATGATAAAATTTATAATGTAAATGTATTTCAGGAAAAAATTTTTTGCACCCTCTTTTGTGATTTATTTTTAAAGACAATTTTATAGTTAATTTTATTGTGTAGTTCCTTTATTATTAAAATAGGCATTAAAGAAGAGACTTTCGATTTATGTTTGTGCTTGTTTTATTTCTACATTAGAACTAATCTTTGCGACAAAACTGAAAAATACAAATTATTTTTAAAATGAATAATACGAAAATACTGTTAAATTTTTAAATTAAATATCATTTAGTAAATAGCAACAAATAAATGACAGTCATTACACACAAAAAAAAAAAACATTATTTAATAAATTATATAATTACCAACGTGAAAAAAATTTATGGACGATAGAAATAAACTTGTTAAAATTTCAAAGTAAAATTATTATCTAATTGATATTTGTTGACTTGACTTGGTTAAATTTCAAAATAAAATAAAAATTTATCGATTTTTAACTTTTGTTAACTTTTTTTCAAAAGTAACTTGATTAAATTTGAAAATAAAAAGTAAATTGATCGATTTTTGACTTTTGTTAACTCTAGAAAGAACTTTATTTTGTTCAAAGTTACCCCAATTTTTTTCAAAAACTTTTTTAAATTAAATTAAAAAATATAAATTTATTTTTTATCTTTACATAGCATTGTTTTCTCAGATTTACCCAAGTTTTTCTTAAAAAACTTTTTTTTTTTTTGTAATTTCAAAGTAAATTATTAATTATTAGTAGAAAATATATATATATATATTTTTTTTTTTTGAAAGTTACCCAAGTAACTAATTTTAGTTGACTTGGTTAAATTTGAATATAAAATGTAAATTTATTGATTTTTAACTTTTGTTTACTTTAGAAAATATTTTTTTCAAATTTACTCAAGTTAATATTAAAAAATTTCAAGGTACAATTTATTTTTAACTTTACAAAGCACTTTTTTCATAGTTACCTAAGTTTTTCTTAAACAACTTATTTACATTTCAAAGAAAAAAGGAAGTTTATCAATTTTTTAACTTTTGTTAACATTAGAAGGTATATTTTTTTCAGTTTTTATTAAAAAAAAAAAGATAATTTCGAAGTAAATTATAAAATTTGCGAATTCGTATTAAATTTATTGTATATTATTTATGTTTTTCAAAGTTATATTATTTTTTCTTATATAATTTTTTTGAAATGCAAATTTATCGGATTAGAATTTTTGATAAATTAACTAAGTTTTTTTTTTTATTAAAGTTATGTTAGATTTTTTATATAAGATAAAAACAATTTCATAATTTTTTTACTAATGAATTGTTTAAATGATATTAACATATTATTAATACTATTATAAGATTTGAAAATGAGACATATGTTGTTTGTGTGTGCTGGAAATTTAGTTTATAAAATTAATAAATAATGTAATTTATAGATAATACACAATTATGAAATCTAATATAAACGAACAATTTTAAACCTTAACACAAACTTTCAAACACCAACAACTTTGCTTAAAATTTAGTTTTTACAATTATATTTAGTTCATCTATTAAAGCTGCTCGAATCTAAAGTCTTCCTTAACGAAAATTAACACATACTCTTATAAGTTCTTGCTTAGAAAAAATAGATTTAAAAAAATCTAAAATTTTGAAAATATATATTTTCGGCTTATTGTTAAACAAACTAAATTCTAAAACAAAAAAGTATAGTCCAACAAATTAAACTCGCTATTAAAATTTCACTTAAAAACAGTATTGCTAAAAATTATATTCAAAACACTATTTTAGGTGTGGTTTTTTTTATTAAGGAATAAACAACTGTTAAACTTATCTTTAAAAAATAATCAATAAAGTAAACAAATTCAAATTTATGGAAATATTTTTTTGAGTGTATTTTGTTATTATTTAGCAACTAATTTATGCAGCATGTTTTAAGATTATAGCAATTTTGTTATTACATATGTATAATGAATATATTGACAAAGTATCTGATTAAATATCAAACAAAAATTTCGTTTTTTTCCTTAAGATGTCTTAACAGATGTTGGTACTTTAGGCAATCCAAATTCATCAGTTTCAATATTATTCTGTAATGAAAGTAGGTATGAAACCATTAATAAATAAATATTTCGTTATGTTAAACGCTAGATCAAAGTGTCAACAACTAATGTATTCTATTATTCCAATTAAATCGAATATCTTCAAAACTTTGGGGGTCAATTTCGGAAAATATTAAAAAAAATTATTGAACCTACTTTATTGCCTGGTATAATGCTATCAGCACCGGGTTCCTTATCAGGTGCAGAGGGAGCTTTAACAACATCGTCCAAATAGCTACTATCATCATCTAAGGCTATTTCATCACCCAAAGCATCCAATTCAGCCTCCAACTCATCATCATCTACATCGGGCATACCATAAGTGCGACCCAATACCTCTTGTACATCATCCGCTTGTTCCAACATATCAGCCATGTCGTCTTGTATATCCTATATTAAGCAAATGTTAATAATCGTTTTATATATTTAAGTTCTTTAACAGTACCTCAATGTGATCAATATTAATTTTCTTAAATTCTTTTTGCATCTGTTTAACACCATCTTTCATGGCAGCCACAGTAGCGTGAGTGTCTTTAAGCGATTGGGCGGCATAATTGGCTTGTTCCATATTGAAAGATTGGTTGCGCAAAGCTTCAGCTTGTTGTTCATATCTACAAACGAAAACAATTTGAATATTAAACAAATTATTTATTATCTTAACTCTGCTTACGATTTCTTTTGTTTTAATACTCTCATAGCTTTTTGTTTCACCGAATTCTTGGCCGGACCCTCACGCATTTTACTCATTTGTTCGCGATATTTACGCAGTTCATTTTCCAATTTATTGATCTTTTCCTCAATATTACTAGCACGATCATCAACCTTTTGATGATGATATCATTAAGGCTTTTTAGTATAAATATCTGTAGTTAAGGACAAACTATAAAAAGTACTTACTCCTTTGATGCAATCATTTAGATTTGGAGCTGGTTCTTTCGGCTTTCCTCTGCCAAATAAACGATTCATTGTGTTGGTTTTTACTACGAATTTTTAGTTTATTTTTTTTTTTTTTAATTTTGGTGTAAATTTGTAAACACTTTTTTGTTAGAATTTTTTAGTTTTAATAAAAACAAAAACCTCGAATGATGACTAATTTTATTCTTATGTGTATTTGTTTTGACATTAAATTTTCCGAAGCTCAGAAACTCTAGAAAGCAGCTGATTGCATGGCAGAGTGTTGTCAACTTCTTTAAGAAATGATATTAGAAAACGTTTAAAAAAAACGCCGAAGATGAACAAATTTTCGTTTAATGTATGGTAATTATTAATAATTTTCTGGTTGCATTTGCAGCAACGAAAATTTCCCCTTCTCAAACAGTGTTTTATTGTAATATAAAAGCCATCCAGGCCAAATAAATCTATAATACATAGTAATAATCCTGAGATCAAAAGATTTAAAAATATCTTAACAAAAAATATCAAATATCAGTCATTAAACATATCGGCTCCCCAGCCGTAATGCAACATAAGAATCAGACAAAGTAAACGTCAATATTAGAACATAAATGTCCCAATTAAGGCCCATTTACACGATACCACTCAGTCGTATGATTTTTCGAAATAAAAATCCGATGAAATTCATCGGACTGTCATAAAGTCGTACCGACATTATTTATGCATACTTAGGCCATTTACACCATCACACTCAAGTCTTATAAAAACTGCTGTTTAGAATAACAAACGAAGTTATTTTGAAATTTATATATTATTTCCACTTTCTTTGTTTTTTACCTTTTTTTTAATATTACCAAAAAAAAAAACAACTCTGGTCCGATGAAAATGACAAGTTTTTAGAAATGTTTCTAAAACCATCGGAGTCCGAAAATAAAATCCTACAGACTGGTCAATCTCATAACATATGCATGAAACAATAGACGACTGAGGCTACACAAACACATGACTACAAATGCTGCGGGCCGCAATTGTAGTCGTGTAGTCAGCTACTTAATTTTTTTGAAAACGACAGCAACATGTAACAACAATATAAACAGTTGTTTTTTACAGGGCTCAGAAGAATTCATATATGAACACTTAAATTTGAACATTCATTAAAAATTGTCATGAAGGAAACTTCCTATTTTTTTTGTTTTATGCTCGCATTCAAAAATGAATAGCTCAGATTTTTTTAATTTTAAGCACACATAAATGAATACATTTGCTTTTTTTTTAAGTACATGTACGTATGTAAATAGTGAGAAGTAAAAAATTCCAATGCTCAAATATGAGAGGCGTACTCATCGCTCTCACTGACGTACATATACACTAATTCCAGTGGTAGATTTTATCGTATTTGTTCGGACTGATGAGATCTCCTTGTTTTATTTTTTTATATTCATGCGTGAGTTGTTCGTTTTAATTATTCTGTACAAAAATGAAGAGAAAATTAAACGGTTGTTTTTCACAATTCGTGCCACGAAACTGTTTTTGATATATAAAAAAGAAATACAAATTGAATTGAGGATGTTTCAAACTAATTTTAATTAAAACAAAAACAAATTTGTATAAAAGTACATACATAGTACATATATTTTGTTTTCAAGTGTTCATCCATTTACAGAAGCAAAATCATTTGCTATAATGTTATTTAAAATATCAAACTTTAAAAAATTTAGGAGCTCATAATTAAGTTTTATTATAAGTACGTTAGAAAGAGATTTTTTTGGAAAGTTTTGATCTTAGTTTTGTTAATATTGTAGACAAAGCACTAAATGAACGTTCCACAGAAACCTGCGTAGCAGGTACAGCTAGTACAGTCTCTGCAATTTGTCTCATATCCTTATCTTTGTCACATAATTTATTCCAATATTCAAGAACATTTGTATCGAAAGAAGCCCTTTCTCCGTCACAAAGCTTCAATAATTTCTGTTTAATATTTGCTGTATAGGTTTGTGAAGATAAGTTTTGTGCACCCATTATAGACAGAACGTGATTATCTAAGATATTGTATGCACTTGATGTTGAAGGGGAAATGTTTTCTGGGAAAGAGAAGCTTGTCAAATTGGAATTATCTTCAATTTCTTGCTCATTTGAGTTATTTGTCAAATTGTTAACCATTTCATGTACTGTAAGCAAGGGTCCTTTAAAAAAAATTATAAATTTTAAATAAAAAATACGTATTCATGTGTTACAAATATATCGTCACAAAAAATGCAAACCGTCCTATCTTAGAAATTATTTATAAATTTTAATCAGATATGAAATAAATACCAAGCGAAGTTTACGACTATTTCAACTATATACATATATATAGATGTGTTAGATAATTGTCACTATCTCTTGAACTGGTTCTTAAATAGGACGGTTTGCATTTTCGTTCAGATGAATCTATACGATATGAAGATTTGGATACCATTGCACTTTGCGTAATATCATTAGTAAGGAAAGGTGAACCATTAAAATTGAATCGTGGATCTAGATATATGGCACTTATAAATGCATCATGCTTTAAAAGATTTTCTTTTCTGGTCCTCATCGCACTAAGAAGAGCTGCTGCGTATGTGTTTATATAAACTAATTCTTCCAATTCCAACTCACATGTTAGCCAGTCTCGAAAAAAGTCTCCCAATATATATTGTTCTTTTTGGAGTTTTATGGTGCATTTTGCCAAAGGCTCAAATGCCTTTATAAAGTTTTGGATAAATGACCAGTTTATGTCAAAGTTGTTTAGACTGTCCAAGTTTTCAATATACTCTTTAAGAGAAAGTATTTTATTTATCATGTCATAAGCAGAGTTCCATCTTGTTACGACATCTAAACATGGTGCTGTGATTTCATCGTTTCCCGATCTTACTGAAGTACGAAGCTTTTTAGCTATTTTTCTACATTCCTCGATTTCACTTGTTAATGTTTTTATTATATCATTGGCTGCTAATTGTATTGTATGAGCAGCGCAATGGACAAAATAGATTCGAGATTTGACTCAATTTGACTAGGACCTTCAACTTCAACGTCAACATCCTCCTCTACGTTTTCTTGCTGCATTTCTTGCAGTTATCGTGACACCTTCAATACATTGGCTCCATTGTCAGTTGGATTTGAGTAAATTTGGCGCATTTCAATATTGTATTCTTTAAGGCATTTAAGAATTTCTTCCTTCAAATTGGCAGCAGTATGACGTTTTGTTATTTGTAGCATACCTATAGAACAAAATATTTCACGAATATAATTTATTTATAGAACTCATACATATCGCACACAAAATATAAAAGAGGAACACTCAAAATTTAAAAATTTTGTTTTTCATTGGAACAACGTGGATGATTTTGTAAACTTACCAATTGTGTTAATACATATTTTATAATCTTTTATATATTGAATGTTGATACCAAGGATATTCCTCTCCATTCGGTTGGCAGTGTCTATCTTTAAGCAAATCATTTTATTTTTTTACTGTAGCACTTATCTCAGCTTTTATGTAGCTACTCGCTTTTTCTAAAATTACACCAATATTACTAGAGTTCAAATTGATATTAAACTTTTGTTCATATGGTGCAATTAGTTGCTTAAAGCACTCCCGGTCATCAAATATCCTAAATGGAATATTTTTCTTTGTTACCAAACCTACACAACATTTCAGAAAATTATCCCGATCCATAGTGGGGCTTAATTTTATAATTTTATCTTTTTTTCTTTTTTTATTCACATCTTCACTATCACTTTCATGATCACTTTCAATGTCTTGCTTGTGAACGAGTTTATAATGTTTTTTAATGTTTGCTTTGATTTTCCGCATAGCTCCTTTTTGCACGTTTCTATTAAGCAAGTGCTTTTTTTTGAAAGCTCATCGTAAGATGCAAATTTTTCTATATTAAATTTTTTTTAGCCATTGTTAGACAAACGTTTATTTAACTATAAAGTCAAATTTGCACTGTCCTCAAACCACAATTATGTAAAACAAAATACACATGTTCTTATTTTCTTCTTACATGTAACTTCATGTACATATGTACTCAGCTTAAATAACCAAATTCGCTCATTTATGGACATTCAGAATGATATCAATTTTTTGTTATTAATTTTCGAATGCTAGTGCAAAATAAATTTTTATTCTCCTATTCATTTGTGTAAGTTTAACAAAAATGTTACATCTCAAAAAAGTCCAAATGAATCAAAACATCTCTCTCTCTCTTATTTTCTCATTTTTGTATAAAAATAAAAAACAATACAAATGCTATCATACAAGAACGAATAAAGCAAACTATTTTCTGTCTCTTCAAATACGAAAAGAACAAAACACAACACAAAATATTTTTTTTTTCATGTCCATGAGTGATAAATGAGTGAATAATTGGTTCTCTGGTTTTTAATACAAATGCATTTTTATTTCAGTAGTGCCAATTTTATTTTTTTACTTTATTAAAATAGAAAAACATGCATGATTGCATATAAACTTGACTTAAATATACAATTATTTATAATGCATTATTATAACGTAAAAATAAATAAATAAATTTATTTAACCCCTTTTGATTACTAATCGAATTATAGCATTTCATTTTGCGATGTTTTTTTTTTTAACAAAATAAAATATTTCACATCACTAATTTCTTCTACATATTTTGTTATATTGTCAACATTATTTTTGTTTTGCAGCCAACAAAAATAGAAATTATCCTAAGTTGACTACAGCGACAAAAATATTCGTGTAGCTGTATTGGTGTCAAAGTAATCGTTTTCATATGAACGTGTGTATTTTATTTTTGACAGGCTTAAGTCGTGTAGCCGCTGTCGTCTTTGTGTTTCATGCAACAAGCTTATTACATGATACGACTTTTTCATAATACTCGAAATTTTGACAGGTGGTATTACAAAGTGCGATAGTGTAAACTGGCCTTAAGTAGTAATGCATGAAACACATAGACGACAGCGGCTACAAGACTACAGCCTGTCAAAAATAAAATACACACGTATTGTATGTGTGCTATATATATGTGGTAGTATTTCATTTAGATTTTCTTTTATTTTCCGCTTGATTTTTCTTAGAGCCTACTTTGATTTGAAGTTTTATTAAAATACACACGTTTATATGAAAACGATTATTTTCAAACCAACACAGCTACACGGCTACACGACAACTTTTGTCGCTGTAGTCAACTTAGGATAATTTCTTGTTGGCTACAAAACAAAAATAGTGTTGACAATATAACAAAATATGTGAAAGAAATTAATGCTATGAAATAGTTTATTTTGTTAACAAAATAATCGCAAAATGAAATGCTATACTAATTCCATTAATAATCAAAAGGGGTTAAATAAATTTATTTATTTATTTTTACGTTATAATAATGCACTATAAATAAGTAATTGTATATTTAAGGCAAGTTTATATAGAATCATACATGTTTTTCTGTTTTAATAAAGTACAAAAAAATATAATTGGGACTACTGAAATAAAATTGCATTTGTATAAAATCAGCTAAGCAGAGAAAAAATAAAAAAAGAAATTTAAAGAAATTGTCCAGCTTGTTATATAGAAATATGGAAGCTAAAGAATTCATTTTTAATAATATTGAAATTCTCAACAATATATTTCAATATGTTAACTTTCACGAACAATTAAAATTAACCCGTGTCTGTAGTTCATTTCAAGATGTGATAGTTAATTATACATGGAAACTAAAATATAAAGAACTAGAAGTAAGCCGAACATTAAATCATTATATCTTAACTAATCGAATAAATAGTGATTGTTTAGAATTGGAGATATTGGAAACAACACGCGTAGTATTGAGTTTCAACGAGTTAGATGAGTTTTTAAAATTAAATGCAAACAATGTACAAATATTGAAACTTTTGCTGGCATATAAATTAGAAGATAAATTAGACGAGGACGAAGACTACTACGACGAGTACGGGAATGCACATTTTGAAATTAAATATAAATTACCAAATTTGACTTCTTTGACATTTGATGGTGGCATCATAATGGATGATAGTTTGAACATGCTGTCCATCTTTTGTACACAATTAGAAAAATTACGTTTAATATGCTGTTTTACTTCAGGGGGAAGACACATTAAAGTGGAAAATATACAAAATATCAAAACATTGAAATATCTGGAAGTTGTAGACGCACAATATGATTGGATTCGTGAACATCGTGATAGCTTTCCAGATATGCAAATATTAATGAAGTTAAAACTTCTAGAAATAAGACTATCGGTCCCAGAAATGTCAGATGGTGACTTTTTGCTTTTAAAGCAGGATAAAGGAGTTATATATCCCTGTAAATTTTTAGAATTAGGACCTTTAGATAGTTTAACCGCATTGCGGAAAAACTTAAATCATTTTCAAAATCTCACCGAATTAACAATAGTTTGTGAGACAATTTATGTTCCAGTGGATAAGGATTTCTTTGATATACTTTCAAACTATTGTAAAAATTTAACATGTTTGGAATTGGAAAGTTGGACATTATCAAATACTGCCTGGCCCAAAAGCCTTAATGAACTTGTTTTAATAAGCTGTTGCGGCTTAACATGCATGGATTTAGAATATATATTATGTGATTTGAAATTGAAAAAATTTACTTCTACTTATACTGAGTATGTTGGGACAATGGCAACTGATATCACAACTTCGAAAACTTTGGAGTTTTTAAATTTTGATGTACAACTAATTGCTCAACTTTTTAATTTGGAGGAATTTAATGGTTTTCAAAAACTATGTTTTTTAAAGTATGGCCATTGGTGCAGCAATGAGTTTGTGTTTAAAAACATTTCAAAAAAATGTCCAAATATACGTGAACTATTTGTTGAAAATGTTGCTATTGACGATTTATATAAACTGATATCATTAGAAAAACTCGAAATAACTGCTACAACATACAGCTTCTCAGACTTATTGCTGATATTAAATCATTTAACTTTAACTCATTTTGGTATTCAGCGCTTAGAACGCACTCTTGAAACTTTTAAGTACGACGAATCTATGGCTATAAGTACAGATTTGTTATATATCAATATTTCACTGAAATTGTTTCATCATTTACAAGATTTTTGGTTGGATTTACTTAATATAAATCCTAAACTACATCTAAAGCTTGAATTTTATGCACGGGAATTTATAAATGATTCATTTTTGAAAAACCTAATAAGAGGACCAAAATTTCCAGATAGACTGAAAACAATAAATATTTGTGGTTTTAACATTGGTAAGGAGGAATATTAATGAAATTTCGGTGATATGAACGCAAAAACAATTTTTTAATGTGTTATTTCGTTTTAACTGCAGATTGTCAACAGTTAGGAGATGAATTTGATGCTACATTTGGCAATATAAGATTGTTCGCTGATTCCAATACCGATTTTTATATTATACTCTAACATAAACAAGTATTGATTTTTTAACGATCTGTATTTTAAATTAAATTATAAATAAATTTAAATAAAGAGCTTGTGAAGTAATAATGTATTTGACTAAATATCATTTATTAAGAATGAAAATAGTTCAATACAAGACTTCAGTGAAAAAAGTGTTTACACAATGTAGAAATATAACGACTAATCATCTAGATGAAGTTATATTTTGATAAGGATTTTACATGCTGCTGATAAACGAACAAATTCGTAATGAATTAGAAAATAATAAAAAACGAAGAAATAAGTAATAGAAGTAGCTCAAATCTAGCGATGTAGATTTGAAGAAATAAAGGCCTAGTTAGCCACACGTAACATTTACCAAACGTGTCAGCTGTTTTTTTTCTGTTACATGAAAAGCATTTAGAGCAGTTACCGAAGTCAACTGTCACGTAACCGGAACGTCCCAATCTGTTGAAAATAGATTTTTGCTACGTTTGTACGTGACATTTGTGAACAGCTGATAAAGTCTGGTAAATTTTACACAGCAACATGCTGGTTCGTTTTTACGTTCTATAATTGCACTAAATGCCAACGTTACATTTACGGTACGGATACATTTTAACAACGTGTGGCTATCTAAGCCTTAATTTATACTGTCCTCAATTTATATATACCTTTTTTAAATATCATTGGCGTTTTATGTGCAGTATTTTGAGCTAAACGAGTTGATTTTATCTAAACTTTTATTTTTCCACATGTTCTCCCATATATTTTGTAAATGCGTAAAACATTCAATTATTTGAAATCAAAACAGATAATATGTTGGAGCAACTCCGCGTTGTGTCTAGGGGTAACTCTGCATTCATAGAGAATAAAAAATAAACCCGAAATAATGACAAATTGAGACGTTGACTTTCTAAGGTTAACGGTCAGAACACTCTTTATATGCTTTAAAGGCCTAGTTAGCCACACGTTGTTCAAATGTATCTGTACCGTAAATGTAACGTTGGCATTTGGTGCAATTATAGAACGTGAAAAACGAACCAGCATGTTGCTGTGTAAAATTAACCAAACTTTATCAGCTGTTCACAAAAGTCACGTACAAACGTAGCAAAAATCTATTTTCAACAGATTGGGACGTTCCGGTTACGTGACAGTTGAATTCGGTAACTGCTCTAAATGCGTTTTTATGTAACAGAAAAAAACAGCTGACACGTTTGGTTAAGGTGCTATTACATTATGTGTTTTTTACATATGTACTGTCAAATTTTCCCACAACAAAAGTTGTACACATCGTGTGATACATATGAAACATTGTTTATGTACAATACATGAGCAAAGTCACATGTACATTTTTCAATTAGAACAGGTTCTATTTTTGCATGACAAACATGTGAAAATGCAACACTGCTTGTGGCGAAAGAAAAACAGAGTAAATTTTAAAGATTAATATTGAAAGAAAAATAAATTGTTTAGCATTAATTAACAATTAAAAAAAATATATCCTTTTTTTAACAATAAATTTTTGTAAATTCACAAATTAAATCAGCTGTTGTTTACATTTAGAGGTTATGTCATACGGAAATACATACGCACGTGTGATAGCAAAAATTATGAATCGTATGTAAAAGACAATTTTGACAGACATGAAGAATTTCATATGGATAAAAAAAGTGACAGTACATATGTAAAAAACATTTCGTGTAATAGCACCTTAACTGCTCTAAATGCATTTTCATGTAACAGAAAAAAACAGCTGACACGTTTGGTTAAGGTGTGTTTACACTATGTGTATTTTCCATGTGTAAATTCAGTTTTACGATCCATACGTAATTCCGTGTGTGTGTCAAAATTGCCGTTTTACATACGATTCATAATTTTTGCGTTCAAACGTGCATATGTATTTCCGTATGACATAACCTCTAAATGTAAACAACAGCTGATTTAATTTGTGCATTTACAAAAAATTATTGTTAAAAATAAAGTTATATATTTTATATATTTTTAATTGTTAATTAATATTAAACAATTTATTTTTCTCTCAATATTAATCTTTATAATTTACTCTGTTTTTCTTTCGCCACAAACAGTGTTGTATTTTCATATGTTTATCTTGCCAAAATAGAACCTGCTCTAATTGAAAAATTTACATATGTCTTCCAAAATGTGTTGTACATAAACAATATTTGGAAGGGTTCACACTATGTGTACAAATTACACGTGCTAAAAAAAATACGAAAAACACGATCAAAACACGTAGTGTGAACGCAGCTTTAAGGTTACGTGCGGGTAACTAGGACTTTCGTCTATCGGTGAAAATGTTATTGACTAAAATATTAATATTAAAATATTCTTAAGACTTTCGTAAGATAAAATAAATTAAAGATTCAATAAATAAAACTTAAATCTTGTCTTTATTATATATAATTTTTTTTTCGTTATATTAAATATAAATAAAATTCTGTAATATTAATTAGTAACAGCATTATTTAGGATTGTAGGCATTTCACCTTCAATGCGTTCACGTATTAAGTTGCCACGATTTTGTTGTATCAATTGTTTAACATCATAAATCCATTCTAGAATTAAAAAAAAAAAATATTAAAAAAAAGTAAAAATTTTCTTGAATTAGCACATTACCTATTTTAGTATATTTTACACAATCATTAAAGGCCTGACATCCTTCCATACTACTCAACACTCCATAGACCGATAAATCTGCCAAATTGGGTTCATTACCACCCATAAATCTTGTTTGTTGTTTTGCGAGCTCTTTTGTCCATTTATTGCAAGCGTCAAAGATATGAGAGCGCACATCATCCGATAAATTATGACGTTTTTTCAATATTTTCGCTATGCCCCACATAGCGGTAGCTCCGGCATATACCATTAGATTGCGTTCCCATTTTGGAAAGTGTATATCCCATTCGCCAGTTTGTGAAAACCATTCAAATGTTTCAAACGCTTCATCCAATGATTGATAACAATTTGGTGAGATAAGATATACAAGATGAGAATCAGCCCATGTACGCCATTTACTTCAAGTCTGAAATAGAAGAAAAAGAATTATAAAAGTTAACACTTTCTTAATATATAAAATTGACTAAAAATTAAAAAAACTGTTATACATATCGAGAGCTTCGTCTCAGAACGGCATATCGATCAAATTTTCCGATTCTGAGATTTACTCCTTCCTGGCATGAAGCCCTCGGTATATTAATATATTTCAATAGTTAAAAATAAACAAAATTTAGAGAAAAAGTAAATCGTTATCAGCCAAATATAGTTAATATTTGTTTCGCTTGTATAATAGATATTCTTACTCCTCCACTTCCTTAGTAAGCCCCTTCGGTGAATGATTCTGATACATAAGGAAATATTTATTCATAATATCATGCTTTCATCTGAATTATTTTCAGATGAAACTTGGCTTCAATTGATAATTCGTAAGTATTTTTAGATTGTTTACGTTTTAACTTCAAGTCCTTTTTATCTTGTTTAAATTTACGCCAGTCGGTTTTTTTCTGGCTCCCCTAATTTGTCTACAGTGTCACCCTCATTTTTATCACCAATTTTTGGTTTTCCAGCAAATTTATTTCCCGGTCTGTGATCAAATTTATTACCCGGTTTACCTCCAAATTTTTTATCACCTTTACCTTTGATTCCTTGAAATTTATCATTTTCTTGATTCCCACCTTGGTAGGTTTACCAAACTTGGATGGCTTATCTTTAATGTCGTTGTCTTTTTTTTCCAATTTACTGGTCCTGCAGAATTTATGTTTTTATCTGTTGTCCATTTTTTTGTAGCAATCATTTTGTATAATCGAAAGAAATATTTTTTTTTGTTATAAAATCAAATTTTTTAGTGTCCAATTATATGTCCAGCCTTTTGTGTTCGTTCCGTAAAATTTTTTGTTATGAAATAGATTTCTAAGATTTTTTGAAATAAACGTTGAATTATTAATTTTAACTATTGATATATTTTGCAGAATATAAAGTAAAATAATTTATATTTATATATCATCCTCAGGATGGAGCATACGTATACAAAGATTTATACAAATTCCTTTCCAAAGGAAATGCACTATGCACATTGCATAAAAAATGCAGCCTGCGCGAACAATATAAACGAAATTAAGTATATATAATGAAACAAATTATTAAATTTTACAATAAATTTAAAGATAAAAAGCAAAAGAAGATGCCTTTATTCCAAGGGAATATACCTTTATACCCTTTGGGTATATATATATATATATATGTTTTAACAATATAACATCAACTTTTATTAAATACTTACCCTAGAATTGTTTACAATTTTGTATAAGCACCGCTGATTTTTCCTTACGAATAGGAATATTATAATAAATAAGTATTTATAAAGTTATATATTTATAAATTATTTATTCGCCGTCTAACTTTTTGTAACACTTCTTAGTCCGAGTTCACACAAGGCAATTTTTGTTGCGCAACTCTTGAGTTTGTAGATGTTTGCGGTGAGGGGAATAAAAAGGGAAAAATAATTGCCGGTTCTCGGCTATTTCGAGCAATTCTCTCATTCGCTTTTCTTTTTTGTTGAATATTTGACATTTCTTTTCATTCGGTATTTCGCTTCTTGGTGTGAATAATTCGTAATTATTGTTTACTTTATTAAAATGGCCTTTAAATGCAATCGGGACTTAATTGAAAAATTAATAATCATTTTTCAACAAAACCAATTAAATTAATTTATGTATGTATGTATTTAATTTTATTATTGTTCTTTACGACTAGAGCACAAATGTCAAATTATAAGAAAATAAAAACAAAACAAAACAGTAAAATTGCCGAAGAAATTGTCGTGTGTGGACATAAAAGCAATTTCAAAAGAGAATTGCCAAAAAGTTGCGCAATAAAAATTGCCTTGTGTGACCCCCGACTTAACACTTCACTAGTTTTTATCAATTATGAGTACTACACTGTAGAGTTTCTATTCATTCCGTAGTATTTTTCATTGAAAAAAATAGCGTCGTCAAGATGGATTCCCGCGCAAAAAAATTATAATCCCGCGTAAAAAAAATTCTACAAATTTTCTTCGAAAAATTGTAGAATATCTAAAAATTTTTCTTCTTCTTTGTCTCTTGGAGACTTGCACGCGGCGACCCCCCAAATTTTAGTGAGTCTTAGAGCTGCAAGAGTACACCTATGTTATCTCTTTCTTGCAAAAATCATTCGCTTTTCACAAAAAAAAAAAAAGTTGCGCAACTATTGCAGACGCGTGCAACGCAAACAATTGAAGCAAATTTTATAGATCTGGCAACGTAGACCGACAGCTGATATAAGCAAGACAATCAATTTCATTTGACACTTATCAGCCAAATGTCATCGTGATGAGTACGTCTCGAATTAATTGAATTTGCGGTGTGAAAAATATACGATAGAATTTTTAATTAATAAGTATTGTTTTATAATAAAGCAATGAAATTATTATACATATATTGTACAAATTTTTAAGAAAATATAGTCTCAAATAATATAGTAAAAAATTAATTATTGCGACTCAAATAAAAATAGAAAAGATAAAAAAGTGATATAAAAAGTGGCTAAACAAAAGATATATAATCAAAAACGAAAGTGACAACGGTTATTGCTAATAAATCGTCAATTCTGAAATTTCTTAACATACCTGCTAACATACATATAGTTTAATTTATTTCCAAAACATTATTAGACCTGCGCCTTTTAAAAACAGACAGACAATTCTATCGTTGTGTTAAGGAGTTTTTGACGTAAATTGTCGTCGTTCACCCACTTGTGTATACATTATATAGACAAAGAATCAACAAATAGAACCTGCATAATGACGTAGGTTATAACAAAAAAAAAAAAAAAAAAAAAAAAACAGCGTAACAACAATAATCCATTAACCAATATACATATCTACGCTTAATTTATTGCCTACTCTTTCCTCCCAAAACAACCATGGATAGTTCCATGATGTTGGCTGCGTTGCACGGCGACACAGCCGTTTATGCTAATGTAGCTAGGGTAGAAGACCTAGAAGATTTAGAAACAACAAGCACTTTATTAACATCTATTGCATCTACCACAACTACTGCTGCACCCGATAGTGATCCTAATGTCTCCATGAATAACTTTTATCCAGCTCTGGTACAATGTTTTGGCATTATTATTTGTGGGTAAGTACAATTCTTATTTGTCTTAACTTTCTTTTGTTTTACTTATCATTGTTTTATTTTAAAAAATTCCCAGTTAAAACGTTAATCGTAAATATTTGTTCATGCTATACCTATTTATTGTGTATTATTCTATATTCATTTAATATCGAAAACTGTATTTGATACGTTCCCATTTTTTTAATTTGAATTTTTTTAGGCAAATATTGTCTGTTCAATATTTGTATATAATATAGGTACGTAAATACTTTTTTCTTTTTTTAAATTTTTTAAGAAAATATTTCATAACGGAAACTGTATTTAATATAAATACTTACGTTTCCACATTTTTTAATTTAAATTTTAGGAAGATACTGATTGTATAGGCAATATTTGTAAAAAATACAAGCACCGAAATGTTTATTCATAGGAAAATTTCTAGAAATTGTACTCCAATTTTATCAAGCAAAATTTAAATGAGTATTTTACATAAACACACAATTTTTCACAGATTTAAATGAATATCGTAAAACTAATTTATGAGGGAATTAGAAGATGGGTCTAAGTGAATTATTTGTGCTACATATATAATCACAAACATTAACAAAAACGCATTAAAAATTAGTTTATTTAACAATCCAGCTGTGATTTAAGTTGCACCGGCTGAGAACTTGTGCTCTAGACACTTCAGACTCCTTCACGGTTCATTGATTCATGTTTATATTTATGTTGTATAATTTATTTAATTCGTTTTTTGTTAATCATTATTCAGCCAGTCGTTTATTTGTTAAAATGTGCGATTTTGACCTTGTCTAATAACTCAACATCAAAACCTACTTTCAAATTTGAAAAGAGTTGTTTGAACTTTTATCTCCATAAACAAATATGAATATGTATGCATACATATATGTATATGAAAATATCATGTAAAACATTATGTTTTTGTTGGGTAATTCCATATACAACAACGGAACTGCAATATAGGAAATATGTTAATGAAACACTATGCAAATTTATTATTTCTCACCAAAAATACCTTATTTTTATTAATTTTTTTTTATTGATTGACTAAATGAACTTTTTTAGTTTAGTTGCGCAAATAAATTGAGTTACAAATTCAACCGTTTTTTTCTCTTTATATTTTTTATATTATTTTTAAAAACTATTGTGACGTTGATAGGAAAATACTTGTAAAGGCCAGTTTACACTATCACACTTTGTAATACGATCTGTCAGAAATTCGAGTATTATGAAAAAGTCGTATGATGTAAAAAGCTTTTGTTATGAAATTGACAGTCTGTAGGATTTCATTTTCGAAGTCCGATGGTTTTTGAAACATTTCTAAAAACTTGCCATTTTCATCGGACCAGAGTTGTTTTTTTTTGGTAATATTAAAAAAATGGTAAAATAAATTTGCTTATTATTCTAAACAGTTGTTTTCATAAGACTTGAGTGTTATGGTGTAAATGGCCTAAGTATGCAGAAATAATGTCGGTACGACTTTATGACAGTCCGATGAAATTCATCGGATTTTTATTTCGAAAAATCATACGACTGAGTGGTATCATGTAAATGGGCCTTAAGTAGTTAAATTAGTCATATAATAAAATTAAAAGTTGTTGCTTCAAAGCACGACTTTTAATGAATGTTAATAATGTATTTACCGTTTCTACAAAAGTTCCATTTATAATTTCTGCTAGTTGGATGCTAGAGTTGGAGTAATATGTCATAAATCTACAGCATTATAAGTATAAAATTATTAAGAGAAATTTAAGCGGCTGCTGTTGGCACAGTTTTGAACAAATTGATCTGCCTAACATATTCCCATCAATGGCCTATTATCAGCAGGTGTTAACTTTCGTGAGGAATTACCTAAAAATCTCGTTTTTTGGTTATATTTTATAACATTCTTTACTTTCCTTTTAAAAAAGCTCAAATTAGTCAACCTTTAGTCACATGATACACAAATTTATGGAAAATATATAAATAATGTAAACAAAAATTCATCTACTAAAAAAATTATAAAAACACAAATAAAATTTGAGCACAATTTAAACAACACATGTCGTAGAATTAATTGATGTATTCTCTACAAAACAGACATGATCTGATAAATATATACATTAAATTCCACTAAATTCTAATATAGATTTTAAAAATTAAATAATTGCAACTCCACTTTGGGATGGAAAATTTTTGTTGTGAAGCAGTCAATGTTTGTTTTTTAATTCTTAAATGTTTTTTACGTCAATGATGTTGTTTTTATATAAGAATTTTTTATATTTTTCCATCATACCTTGTTGTATACTCAGGAAATAATCTAGTGTATGTTATTGGTCTGGTTGAGTACCTCTTAAAACCGTGCTTAAAAATTCTAATACATGCAAAAATTTTCGAGTTAGGGCAAAAAAGAAACATTTTTGAGGGAAATTTTTGTTATCAAAAACACAATAATTAATTAAAAAAGTTCGTGAAAGTTTTTTTACGTTAATGATGTTGTTGTTATACCCTATACCACTATGTGGTCGGGGTATAAATACTTTGTGCTCATGTCCGTAACTACCAAAACTATTTGACCTGGACCAATCTTTTATTATACCGATCGACTCAGAATTACTTTCTGACTCAGAATTACTCTCAGAGTCTATTTAGCGATGACCGTCCGTCCTTGTAATCAAACTACAGGTCGCAAATAGGAATATATTTCGATGCAATTTATTATATAAGCTTCTAGCGGCCATAGGACGAACGCTTTTGAAATTGTAGGAAATAGGTTCATGTTTAGACCTAGTCCCCATACTAATGACCCCTATGAGATCGACCTGAAAATTGGTAAAATTGGGTTTGTGTATGTTTATTGCATCCACTTATGAGTAGTCCAAAAATATACCCTATAGGACAATTCTTAGTCATAACCCCCATATGAAGTTGATTTCCGATCTTCTCTTTAATCGATCAAAAAACAAAAATATTGCACAAATATTTCTCAAATTTGGTTTGTATATGTTTTTTGCAAAAAATAAGTAACCTTACCAAATATGGTCAGGATGGGTCCATTTTTCGATCTAGTCCCCATATAAATATAGCAGCCGATATAAAATTTTTCATATCCGAAGGCAAGAATATTAATATCAATGCGACTCATATTTGGTGTATGCTAATTTTCTATATTTAATTAGTTGGACCTAAGAGATAGGGTCTCTAAACGCATGGTATAGGGTATCGTATAGCGGTTTAGAATGACTACAATTTTCTTACTTGTTATCTAAGAGTTTATTTATATTTTCTATCAAATTTACTTTCTGCTTGAGTACCTCGCAAAAACGTGTTTAAAACTTTGTATTGCACCCTAAAATTTTCTTTTTGCGCAAAAAAGCGTATTTAGTGCCTCTCGTACTAAAAAAATATGTAACTCAGTAAGTTTTTAACCGGTTTTGAATTTTAAAAAAAGTCCCAAAAGATATAGAAAGATGCTTTCCATTCTTTCATTCATTACTTTCACCTTAATCCTTCAAGTCACACGAATAATCGATTTAAACAAACGAAGGCTCATTTTAACTCGTAATATACAGTGGATCAATAAAGTGTAGGCACGCCATGATTTTCAAGAAGGATCTGTCAATAACATTGTTTCTCCTTTACTTGAAGAAATAATTACGATATATATATCGGTCTTTTTTTTGTATTATTTAATGAATATTCAGAATTTATATTTTTGACGGGCTTCCAAGGGATTTTCCAACTTCTTCAGGGATATTTTTATTAAATATGTAGGGCAGTATCAAAAAAAAAAAAAAAATGAAAAACATACAATAAAGTCTACTTGAAGTACACTTTAATTATTTTTTGCATACGGCCCGTAATCTTTCATTAAATTTCACATATTATTTTTTATATAAACATTAGTTTTCACAACATAAATTATTAAAAATATAAATGTAAAAATAAATAAAAAATTAAGTATCACAGACTAAATAATTAATGCTAAGTATCACAGTTGAACTATTATAAGTTGATAGTTTTATTGGCCATTAAACACCAATAATATTTGATATTTTATTATTTCTAAGATACAACGCATTAAAGATTAAAAAAATAATGTAAATCCATGTAAAAAAGTTTAGGCACATTCGTGTGTGTGCCTTTATGTTTTGCTATTATAACGGGAATTTTTCACTATGTCTTGTTTTAATTAATTTTTATGTTATTCTTAATTACACAGTAGCCAAATTTCATTTTCGATATTAAATTCGTGGCGAAAACAGCAAAATTTCCTTAGACGTCCGCAAAATCATTATAAATCTTGACGAGAAATGAAAATCCTATCGCGAAATTGGAGTCATTGTGCAGAGGTCTAATACAAGTGTAGGAAGCATCATAAAACATCAACATAAAACGAATAATTTAGAGCGTGAGAGCAGATACGGACGCCCAAAAAAACTTGCACCAAGCCAGGAGCTGACCATTGTTGCTGCAGTGCTCAAAACCCAAAGATTTCGGCCGTGAAATTATGCGAAGAAATGAAACAAAACTTTAAAGAAAACTTCTATCCGCAAACAATACGGAATACGCTGCTCAAAGCTGGTTATCATGACAGAGTTCCACGTCGCAAGCTGCTGCTTTCTGATATAAACAAGAAAATGAGATTAGAACTCACAAAACTTCATATTAATCTACCGGAAGCATTCTGGAATAGCGTGATATTTAGCGATGAGACAAAGTTTAACATTTTTAGTTCGGATGGTCCACAAGAAATTTGGCGAAAAGCAAGAAAAGAGCTTCAGGAAAATAATGTTGTTAAGGCAATGAAACATGGTGGCGGTAATGTAGACGATTTATAGACGATAAAATGGAGAAGCATAGTATTTGAATATTTTAAAAGCACCAAGCGTAGCAAACTGGGTTTCAACGGGAAGTTCTTGTTTCAACAAGATAATGACCCAAAGCATTCGTCATATCTTATGCAGGAGCGGCTTATCTACCATTGCAAATAGTTTAAAACACCTCCGCAGTCGCGGAGAAAAATTTCCCGAAAACAACTTCCCGAAAACAATTTCCCAAATACAATTGCCCGAAAACAATTGCCCGAAAAACAATTCCCCGAAAAAACAATTCCCCGAAAACAATTGCCCGAAAAAACAACTCCCCGAAAAAACAATTCCCCGAAAACAATTTCCCGAAATTACAATTTCCCGAAAACAATTTCCCGATATTACAAGTTCCCGTAAACAATTTCCCGAAAACAATTTCCCGAAATTACGATTTCCCGAAAAAAATTTCCCAAAATTACAATTTCCCTATTTTTAGTTTACAACTTCCCATATATTCTTGATTTCCCCCATAAAAAAACTTGCTGCATACGATTTCTTGAAAAAACAATTTCCCGAGTATACGACTTCTCGAAAAAACAATTGCCCACCCCGCACCGCGCCCTTCCTCTTCCGCCCTCCCTCGTCATCCGGACCTATTTATTGGAGTGTCATACGCTTATTTTTTCATTGTGACTTTGAACACTTCGGTATTCAGACTTCCCGACGGATAACGCTCACTCCATCACATCCTGCTCATGCAGTAGCTGCTACGGAATCGTTACCATCTTGCATAGCGAAGTTTTTTTTTTAGTTATTTGGGTTGTAATACTCAGTTACTATGCCACTCGAATTCCTGGATAGCGAAAAAGGTAAACTGAGGTTGCTTTTGAATGGTTTCTTGTATCATGACGACGGTCAGTCCGTTGATAGCGTTTATTGGCGTTGTATCCTTTATCGAGGAAAACATTGTACCGGTAGGGTCATAACAACGATACTATAAAAAAAGAGGCTCTTCACAATCACAGCGCCGAAGCGGCTTTCGTTGCTTAAGAAAAAGTCGTTAATGAGCTGAAAGATCTTGCCCGGATCACTACATCAAGTGATCATGAGCTGATTGCTCGCGCCTCGGCCGGAATTTCTGATGGTATTGTTTCTGAAATGCCATCAACAAGCTCTTTGAAGAAATAGTAATTTCGTGAAATTGTAGTTTCGGGAAATTGTGTTCGGAAAATTGTATTTCGGGAAATTGTATTTCGGGAAATTGTAATTTAGGGAAATTGTAATTTCGGGAAATTGTGTTCGTGAAATTGTAATTTCGGGAAATTGTTTTCGGGAAATTTTCCGCAAATCTTGGTATTTACTGAAGAAAAAAAAACGAAAGCATCACATTACATCAAAACAATCGATGAAACATCTAGCTTGGTATAAAGCATGTCTCGCCGCTCAGGATCAATTATCCAGGCCAAAGGAGGCTTAAAAAATCACTCATATATCAAATGTTTTCACATGTGTGCTTAAACTTTTTTTTTTACATGGATTTACTTTATTTTTTAGTTTTTAATGCGTTGTATCGTAGAAAAAATAAAATAAGAAATATTTTTTTATTGAACCTATAAAATTATTTTTTCAAGTTAAGAAGAAACAAAGTTATTGACTTTATTGATCCACTGTATAAGAAAAGCTTATATTTTAGATATTTCTGAAAAGTGATTTGGAGATTTTTAAAACTTCAATAAGAAAAATCACGATTAAACAAACTTCTTTTACTGAGCAGTAAACTGTCTTTAACGAAGTATTTAAAAATTCTCGTAGCTTCAAAAATTAAAAAAATGAATAAAAATAAAATAATTTTTTACTGAAAACTCTAAATAATATTTTTAAAAATATAAAGAAGCATGTATAGAATCGCACTCTACTGTGCTAGACTCGAGCACTGAACTTGTGTAGTGTATGGCCGGCATTAGGAAAATGACAGTGACAACTGTCAAAATTGCCAAAAAAAAAAAAAAAAATATCTATAATATTAATAGGCTAGCCGATTTCTTGTTACCGATGTTTTGTTCTACCGTTTTATCCCGATTTTGACTAAACGTATATTATTTGAAAGGTATTTCTTTTTAGCTGTTCACCAGATTTACAGATTTTTAAATATTTTCCTTTTTTTTGATAAAATTGCATTTAAAGTTGCTACTAACACATACATAAAATTATACATATCGCACCTGTACCTCTAAAGTGAGTCAACTCAAAATTTACAAATTTTCATTAGAGGCAAAAAAAGGTTTCTTTAATATTTACTATAAAATCCTCTTTGTGCGCCTTGGGCTCGCTTCTACTATTTTTTCAATTATTTCAATTTTATTTTTTTTATTTTGGGTTTTTTGAATTTGGTGCAAAAATGAATCCTTAATAATTCTTTGAGAAATTTCTTCATTGATATTCTCCAGCTGCGCCTTCGAGATCTTTCACTACATCCGTCAATTGGTTTTGCTGGTCGACCCTTTTTTCCACTTTCGTTGGCAGTTGTAGATGCACTCTCAAAAATAAGTTCCTTTATTAACCAGTCTTGGTAATGTTTGTACATCTTTGCCTTGCTATGAGAGCATTCAATGTACCGTCTTATCAAATTCGATGCAAAATTACTAATTTTTCCTTTGTGCATTTCAATGTCTTCTAGGTTACAATTCTTAAAGAAGTCGTTGCTCACTAGGTGCAAAATTACATCGTCTACATCATTTCGTTGAAA
Source organism: Cordilura impudica (assembly GCA_963682025.1). Taxonomy (NCBI): domain Eukaryota; kingdom Metazoa; phylum Arthropoda; class Insecta; order Diptera; family Scathophagidae; genus Cordilura; species Cordilura impudica. The sequence continues at coordinate 28,216,025 of OY821519.1, read as the reverse complement.
ATAAATATCTGCCAGATCTCTGTAACAGTACTTAGCCATTGCACAAATTGTAATGAATAATAATTGTGGAAACATTAATATAAATACTCTTTCTTGCAATTATGTAAAATAAAAATTTTTATCTTTTATTACCACTTTTAGAAGCATAAAAAACCCACACCCTAACCCCCTTTAAAAGGTGAAGCATACCTGCTCATATCTTAAAGGGCTATGTCGCAATAGTTTTTTTTTTTTTTACCATTTACGTGTTATTTAAATTGTTTCCCATTTTGTCAGGTATTTAAACTATATAACTCTAATCAGACTATTAATGTTTTTGAAAGATACCTATGTAAATTTACCTGTAATAATTAAGCGCATTATATCTCAACCCTTTTTTATAAGTATATAACAACTCCTGACAACTCTACCGACATGCACCGGTGCACCGGTACGACCAACTTTTGTATTCATAACACTCAGACGGACGGACGGACATCGTTTAATCGACTCAGAAAGTGTTTTTGAGTCGATCCGTATAATAAAAGATTGATAAAGATCCAATATTTTTGGCAGTTACAAAATCACCGCATAGTGGACAACTTTTGTATTCATAAATTTTGCAGAAAATATCTAACCTTGGGTCAGAAAAATTGTTCTGGTGCACACGGGCGGAAACTGGCGGGTGTATAATGGGGTATAGGAGTATAGGGAAGGGTTCGGACTATAGAATAGTGCAAGATTTTTTCTGACTGCTTTTGACTGGCAGGAGTTATGCTCTATTAAGTAGGAGATTTTCGGAAAATTTGGACCTTTTTTAAAAATTTTTTTTTTTTAAATTTCGGAATGACTCAGTGATTTTACATTTTTAACATTAATAGTATGGAAGCCACAAAATTATACAAAATTTATTTCACTTCAAAATCTTTTAAATCAAAAAAGTTACAGTCATTCAAAAAAAAAAATTTACATAGAAATTTTTAATTTTAGCAAAATACTGAGAAAGCCCATTTTCGAAGACCCTGTTCGCTGTGATATAGTTGAGATAGAGTCGCAATTTTTTGGCTCCCGAGGTTTACTAGTATTTACTTTCAAATGAATAACATAACTTTAAAATCGGTAACAAAAAAAAAAAAAAAAATATTTTTGGCCGCCTTCTCAAAATATGGTCCACTGTGCTTCGCCACAGAGTGTAAAATGTGTCTTGTCGATCATCAAAATTTGTTTCCAAAAGTCAATCATTCGGTCTTCTGTTTGACCTAATTGTAAGCGACGTGACCAGCAAAATTCTTTGAGTCAATTGCAATTTATACATAAAAAAATGCAAAGCATCCTTCAAAATGAGCTGCAAAGGGTTCCGCTGACGCTGAGCGCAGTGACGATGCTACTCATTTGAATCAATATGAAGTATACTCTACTGTTAAGATTTGTATAAAATATAACTTAAAAGCTGCAACAAATGAATATTCAATCGAGTTGTTTTCCAGGTTGTTTGGTGTTGAATAAAACCAAAACTTATGAGAATAGGATTTATATATGCCAATAGAAGATTCAGCTGCTGCAAATGAAAAAAATCTCGTATAGACTTTTATTCTGTTCTTAAAAGATTATTTCAGAAAATATATTTTAGTAAAATAAACGATTTCAACTTATTTATGTACGGATATGGGGATACAATTGCATATGCTTAATTTGTTTTGATTGTTTAACAACATATGAATTATATATAATTGTAAAGTTTTGTTTTTTGTTGTTGTTTTTTATTTTAAATTTCACGATTAACGATTAAATCGTTTCCTCGATCCATTAAAAAATGTCCAATTTGGATACCCTAGAATACACCCCTTAATGTGTTTGTAATTGTACTACTGTTATGTAGTTTTGTTTTATATGTACTCGTTTGTACGTATGTACATTGTACATATATGTTTTTTTTTTTTGAATATCTCATTTAAACATAAAAACGAATTAAAAATAAAAAGGTTAATGATATTTCTTTTTTTTTCAATTATTAACCAACACTCTGGGGATTTCCCTACATATTCAGTGCATTGTGTTGAACTCATGAAAATAGGTTATGGAAAGGAGGAAGGACGGAATACTGTTTGTATTTGAATTAAATTTTATAAAATTGTAACTGTCAGGGGTGTCAGGTTTGTTTGGGGTGTTTATTCCATGTACGGCTAGTTTGACGGATTAACGAATTTTCTCTGTAATGCGCTGTGCGGTCAACTGGACAATAGACTACACTGCATTGTTGCAAAACCCACATTCCGACAATGTTCCAACAAGTCAATAAAGTTGAATACCTTATTGGATGAGGGGAAATGGGGTTTAAATCACTCCGTGACTGTGCGTTACTATGCGTGACTATGTGTGACTATGTCGAAGTAAATCTTTCTTTACAGCAAGTATATCGGCCTAGTTTCAAATTGATTGGATGAGGGGAAATCCGTTTTAAAGCTCTACGTAACTATGTCAAAGTTAATCTTTTTTCACGGCTAGTCTATCGACCAAGTTTCAGGTCGATCGAATAAGGGATAATGGGTTTTAAAGCATTCCGTGACTGTGCGTGACTACCCCAAAATGAATCTTTAGGCGCAACAAGAATATGGGCCAAGTTTCAGATCAATTGAATGAGGGGAAATAGGGCTGCTCCATGGCAGACAGACAGACGAACAGAGAGTATGAGAGTATAGTTTAAAAAAATAAATCTCCTCTTCATCATAACTCCTGATCCGGTTGATATTTCAGTCTAAAAATTTCAGACTAGAAAGTCGTAAATACGAAAAACACAAATTTAAAAAAAAGTATCTTAAAAATGTGATAGATTAAAATTAAAAATAACCTAATCCATAAAAACAAAGTTTTTATTACAACTCTTTCTTTCCTTATACATATGAGTTTTGAATCTCTCCGTAACTGTGTGTGACTTTGCGTGACTATTTTAAAATTAATGTTTGGTCACAAGGCTTTGGACCAAGTTGCAGATTGATTGGATGAGGGGAAATGGGGTTTAAATCACTCCGTGACTGTGCGTGAACATGCGTGACTCTACGTGGCTAAGTCAAAGTTAATCTTTTTTCACAGCAAGTGTATGGACCAAGTTTCAGATCGATCGGATGAGGGGAAATGACATTTAGATCACTCCGTGACTGAGCGTGACTATGCGTGACTGTGCGTGACTACTCCAAAATTAATCTGTAGTCACAGTAAGACTATGGGCCAAGTTTTAGATCAATTGGATAAGATAATTGGTTGGCCATTCTAAAATCCTAACTAAAGGGTCCGCCATCTAACGTTTTTTTTTCAACTGGTGCTTATTTCGTGAATGGTAACACTTAGCTCTTGTCTGATTTGACAGATAATTAGTTTTATCCTTCCGCTGAACGAATATGGTTGTGTATACGCTTGAACAACGCTGGGAAAAATTGCGACATTACTTTGAAAATCATGGTAATGTTGCAGAATGTGTGTGAAAACTGCGTACGGATTTGGGAAGAAGAGAAGCACCGTCAGCTCCGTATGTTCGTTATCTTGTGAAAAAAAGTGAAAGAAACTGGCATCCTCATCGAGAATATTGCTGCTGTGGCAGAAAGTGTGCGTTCTCACCGTCGTTCTCAAGAATTGAACATTTCGGAGGCATCATTGAGACGAATTTTGCATAAAGACCTTGGTATGACGCCATACAAAGTCCAATTGGTTCAGGAGTTGAAGCCAACTGACCATCCAATGCGTTTCCGTTTCGCTAAGTGGGCCTGCGATCGACTTACAGAAGATGCCGATTTTGCCAAAAAAATCATCTTTTCAGATGAAGCTCATTTTGATCTTGGCGGGTATGTAAACAACCAAAATTGTTACATTTGGGGCACAGAAAACCCGCACGCATACATTGAAAAGCCGATACACCCAAAACGAGTCACTGTTTGGTGCGGATTTTGGTCCAGAGGCATAATTGGGCCATTTTTCTTCGAAAATGAGCAAGGAGTGGCCGTTACAGTCAATGGCGATCGTTATCGGGCCATGTTGAAGGAATTTTTGTTCACAAAAATTGAAGAGGAGGATATTGGCAACATTTGGTTTCAACAGGACGGCGCTACGTGCCACACAGCCGAAGCTACACTCGATGTTTTGCGCCCTGTTTTTGAAGATCGCATTATCAGCCGCAGAGCTGATGTCGTTTGGCCACCTCGGAGCTGCGATTTGACACCGTTGGACTATTATTTGTGGGGTGCCCTCAATGATAAGTGTTACGCCAACAAGCCAGAGACAATTGACGCTTTAAGGGACAATATTCGTGAAGCCATTGGTGAAATACAGCTGCACACAATCGATAATGTGCTTAAAAATTGGACCGATCGTGTAGGCTACTGCATGGCCAGCCGAGGCAGCCATTTGAATGAAATTATTTTCCATTATTAACCGGAAGGATTGTACTTTCAAATAAAAAAAGAAATTTGAGATAATATTCAGTAGTTTTTTTATTAGATTGTAGCCATGCGGTTACAACTTAAGAGGTGTGTTTTCGGTCATTGTCATGTTCGAACTTCTAAATTGCCACCGTATGTTTTGGGTCTAGTCTTTTTTCCTTTGATTGCCGTTAAAGTGTTCTTCCATCATGGCCTCTTAAATTAAACTTGGACTCATCTGAAAAGAGAACAGTATTTTAGCTATATTTATGCGAGCCAGATAATTTTTCTCTGATATCAGTGGTTTCTTTCACAGGACGACAACAACCAAGATCAGCCTCAGCCAGTTTGGACATTATTTAAACTCTCTGGCATTTAAATGATCCCGTCTGACTCGAGTAAAATGTTGGGTTGCCGCCGTACCTCTTTCACGACATTTCCTGATAATTTTTGAAATTATGGTGTTATTCATAGAATATTTCACAAATTTTATTTTCCTTAAGACCAGCAGTAAAATCATCTTTTATTCTAGTTTTTAACTCTTCACAAAAATTTATTCTTGCCATTATTTTATAATAATTTGTTATGAGATTAAAAAGTATTTTTATTGTTTTAATCAGCCTTGGTAGAGAACTTCAAAAGTTTCCATTGTTTTGTCGTTTATCTTTTTTTTAACACACCAAAGACTGATTTCGCAAAAAAAAAAACATAAGTTTCCAATGTATTGTCACTCATTGTATACAGATGACATTTTTGAATCTAAGGTCATACAAGCGTCAACAAACTACATTGAGTCTCCGCGCATTAAAACTAAAGGCCTTGTTGGCCACGTAACGTAACGGTAACGGCGCAAATCAGCTGATTCAACCTGTCTTATGAAGAAACATGCAAGTGCTTAACCCACCTTAAGCTAAACGTATCGTAGATTTGCGGAAAATTTCCCTAAAACAATTTCCCGAAAAGAATTTCCCGAAATTACAATTTCCCGAACACAATTCCCCGAAATGACAATTTCCCGAAATTACAATTTCCCGAACACAATTTCCCGAAAATACAATTTCCCGAAATTATAATTTCCCGAAGTACAATTTCCCGAACGCAATTTCCCGAAACCACAATTTCCCGAAATTACTATTTCTTCAAATAGCTTGTTGATGGCATTTCCGAAACAATACCATCAGAAATTCCGGCCGAAGCGCGAGCAATCAGTTCATGACCACTTGATGTAGTGGTCCGGGCAAGATCTTTCAGCTCATTAACGATTTTTTCTTTAGCAGTGAGCGTTATCCGTCGGGAGGTCTGAATACCGAAGTGTTCAAAGTCACAATGAAAAAATAAGCGTATGACACTCCAATAAATAGGTCCGGATGACGAGGGAGGGTGGAAGTGGAAGGGCGCGGTGCGGGGTGGGGGAATAGTTTTTTCGATAAATCGTATACTCGGGAAATTGTTTTTTCGAGAAATCGTATGCAGCAAGTTTTTTTTATGGGGGAAATCAAGAATATATGGGAAGTTGTAAACTAAAAATATTGAAATTGTAATTTCGGGAAATTGTAATTTCGGGAAATTGTTTTCGGGAAATTGTTTTCGGGAAATTGTTTTCGGGAAATTGTAATTTAGGGAAATTGTTTTCGGGGAATTTTCCGCAGAGGCGTATCGTGACGTTAGCTTCTGTTGATCTTAGATTTTTGCTACGTTTGTACGTGACATTTGTGAATATCTGATAAATTTTAGTTAATTTTATACAGCAACATGCTGGTTCGTTTTTTACGTTCTATAATTGCACTAAATGCCAACGTTACAATACGATACGGTTACATTTTAACAACGTGTGGCTAAGTAGGCCTTAACCCTATTCACTTTCCCCCATTTGGAGATTGATAACAGGTCTTGATTGTCATCCTTTGGCCCCCAACCTCAAAAATGATTGGCCTACAATCGAAAGAAAATGAATGGCAAATGTTGGTGTCATCTGCGAAAGAGTAGATAGGATTAAAGGTTTGACTAAGAAGGCCATTAAAAATGATAAGGAAAAGAGAGGGAGAATGAAGAGAACCTTGGGGTACCCCTGAATTAAGCTGAAACTCTTTGGAATAGACCCCATTATTAACAACACGTATAATGCGTTTTCTGAGAAAACTCGATATAAATCGAGAGAAATCAATGCCGACTGCAAATGCAATAAGCTTTGATATTAATGGACCGCGACACAGCCTTAGAAATATCTAGAGCAACCACTTTACTTTCACCAAAATTGCGAATGTAAAATAAATAAATTGAAATAAAAAATATGTTTTATTGAATTATAAATCATCTCTCTTTAATTTTCAGAGACCTTTCTTTCAAGGTAATTAAATGGTCCATTAGTAATTTACTCTTCAACGAATAAACATCGTCAATCCTCCGGGTAAAGGAAAAAGAGTTGCGGTTTTTGTTTTATGAGCCTCGTGGTAGCTGCTTGGCATGAAGTTGGGTTATGTACCTAATTTCCTGCTTTCTGCGGTAATTTGCGTTTCATCGAATAAATGTCGTTTTCGTTCGTTTCTTTTACTTCCGGGTGAGGGATAACACGTTTCGATGGTTGTTTTTTTGATCAGCGTGGTTGCTGATCAGCACGCGTTTGGGTTATGTATCTTAATGCATGCTTTCTGGTTATATTTTATAACTACTCTGTTTGATAGTTTTAAGGATTAAACTCAAATGGCTCTCCCTAACTTCACTTGCGAAGACATAGGTTATATAGGGAACCATACGTCGGAATAACCTGGCATTATGTACTAGCTGCAGCTAGCGCCAACTTAATTATAACCCAAAAAAAAAAAAATTAAATTGTCCAGTTAATTGTAGAGTTAAGATATAATTGCGAACTTTCGAGATCAGACTTAAGAAGTGTTAACTTTGCTTTAGTTTTTGCATTATGAAGCCACTTCCCCTTTTGCTACGTTGTCAACATCAACTTCGTCTAAAATTGCTCCAACTGATTCACCAAATTCGTCAGGTACACTTTCAGGTGTCTTTTGGAATCAAAAGGTTTTTTCGAGGAAAGTTCTTCCACTGTCTCAGCAATTCCTGTAACCTGAATACTTTGTTCTTCTGCATACGTTATGAATATTTCGTCATAAAATACTCGACCAGTTTTTTTTTCACGCCTTATTAAAAGAGCTCTGTGAACTTGGCACCCGACTTTTGAAAATCGGGATTTTTTTTTGCGATTCTTATAGAATTTTGTATGTAGTTGATTGTAATTTCCCGAATTTTTTTCAGGGAATTGTTTTTTCGGGAAATTGTTTTCGGGGAATTGTATTTTCGGGGAATTGTAATTTCGGGAAATTGTTTTCGGGAAATTGTGATTTCGAGAAATTATTTTCGGGAAATTGTTGTCGGGAAATTTTCTGCAAATCGTCACTACAATCAACTACAAACGATTTCTGAGCTAGACCTCGATGTATTCTGATTTTCGGTTACTTTTTGAGGAACTACAAACGAATCAGCGACCACTACATTCAACTACAAACGATTTCCGAGCTAGATCTCAATGTATTCTGACGACTCGTTGCTTTTCGTGAAACTACAAACGAATTAGCGTTCACTACAATCGACTACAAATGGTTTCCGAGCGAGATCTCGATGTATTCTGACTTCCGCTAGATTTCGCGAAACTACAAACGAATTAGCAGTCACTACAACCAACTATAAATTATTATAGAGCACGAACACAATTTTGAAAAAAAAAAATTTAAAAAAAATATATCGGCTATAACTGTTTTCCTTGCTACTACAAACAGAAATTCCTTCACTACAATCAACTACAAACGATTCTCTACAAGAATCAACCATTAGATTTGAGTTCCTTCAAAGTCCTATAACTTTTTTTTTAAGCAACTACAAACGAAATATTTATTACTACAATCAACTACATATAAAATTCTGTAAGAATCGCAAAAAAATCCCGATTTTCAAAAGTCGGGTGCCAAGTTCACAGAGCTTATTAAAAGAAAGTTTCTTTTTAGCATGGAACTTATGGTCAGAAAATACCTTAAAATAGCAAGCATAAGCCGAAAACAAAAACATGCAAACCATTTATACTTCCTTCCATAATTTCGCTTACTTAACTGGCGGTCCACATATATTAAGCTTAATCGCAAGTTGGTCCCACAATCGTTTTGAAGTGGTTTTACCCTGGGCACAATTTGGAATTTTATTATTAACCAAATTGGAATGTTCCACCATTAAGTCGGCCATCATTGTATCCCATGTATTTTGTTTATATTCGTCCTGAAAAATATATTGAAAAGTATGCTAGCACTTATCGAAATTTTTGCAAAATAATACACTAAGCGTAATTTTACTCTTTCACAGCTACATACCATATGTAGTTAATAATAAAAGTAAGCGAAGTCTGACGATTGTCCGCCTTCTTTAAATAATACCAAAATATTGAATTTCTATTGATTTTACTCGATATTGAATGCGACGATTTGCCCCCTGGTGTCCAATCGAGTACTTCAACGGTACGAAGAGTCAAGCTGTGAATACTTAAGATTTCAAAAACTAAAGAAAATCTATTGCAATTTGCCAGTGAGTATATGACAGGCGAGGGTCATGTTTCGGATTGTCATTCTGTGGTTTTTAGTGACGAACAGTTATGTATATAATAATGGCTACAATTATTATTTTCATGATATGAGAAAAGAGGAGCTAAATCCAATCCCATGGATTCTGCAACATCATAATACTCCTGTACATACTGCCAGATTTATAAAAGAGCTATTTTAAAGCCAAAATATTCGTTTTCTTAGTTGCCCGCCATATTTTCCAGAGTTGAAAATGTTTAGGGATTGGCTTCCTTGCAAAGTTTATTAAGGAGGAAGCTATTCGATGACAAGGAGTCACCAATTCAAGCCATTAAGGACCGCTGGGGTGAAATTTAATCGAGTATTTAAAGTCAATTTATGACTAAATGAAATGGAGGAAGCACTCACTATTAAAATGTGTAAACTATCGATAAAAAAAAATAATAATGATTCATATTATTAAATAATAAAAACAATATTTTTAATTAAAATTAGTTAAGTGGTTCTAATCATATGAACAAACGAAATTTATTTTTTGTTGATATCAAGTTTATAATCCTAACAAAATACTATTTCCACTGAGTGTAAATTTTTTTTTTTCAAGAAAAAACTATTAGAAGTTATGACGTACTAAAAATGGATATTTATGTGATTCTAATCAACTGATAAGGATTGTATGCGCACGATAAATTGATATTAATTCTAAAAATCTTAAACAAAAATATAAAGTATAGAAATTTTTGTGGAAACCAGTGAAATCTATTAGCAGTTTATTAACATTAGCTTTTGTGGTAACACATTTTCAAATACTATATGAAAATGGTAGAGTGTACATTTCCAAAACACAATCTATTTGCAATACTTCGTAATTCTAATAAGTTATTAATCTTTCTATCATTAAAATCAGGCAGACTATTAATCTCATTTAAAGTTGAGCGACGCCAAGAGTTGTTTGGCCTTCCTCGTCTTCTTGCGCCTTGGGGATTGTAAGTTAAAGCTCTTTGGGTGTGCCCTATCCAGCCAAGTTGTCGTCTTCAGATTTCGCAGTTTATATCACTCATATTTGCTGTAGCGAGTAGTTGATCATTAGTTATTGTATTGGGCCAAAATATTCTTAATATTATACGGAGACATCTGTTAGTAAACACTTGCATTTTCCGCTTAATTTCTTCTGTTACTGGCCATGTTTCGCACCCATATAATAATACTGACAGTACACATGCTGAAAATATGTTTAATTTTGTCTTTTTGCTGTATTCGTTCGACCTCCATGTTTTAGATAAAAGGGCAAAAGCACCTCTTGCTTTTCGTATTCTTGTCGTGACATCAAGAAGTGCACCACCATTTGTATCAATCATACTGCCCAAGTATTGGAACTCGCTTACATTTTCTATAACGTGGTTGCCGATCGTTAGTGGTTGTGTTGCCTCTGTATTTATGCGTATTTCCTTTGTTTTGCTGATATTAACCTTCAAACCTACTTTCTCTGATTCTCTGGCAAGATCGTCAATTTTTGCTTGTATATCAACATATCTGTGAGAAAGCTCGCATTTGTCATCGGCATAGTCGAGTGATTCCAAACGGATCTGCGGATTTAGGGGGTCCCATACTATTCCTCTCGGCCTATTTGTAGTTGAGCGTTTAACTACCGTATCTAATACAATCAGAAATAGAAGCGGCAATAATAAACAACCTTGTCTAATGCCAGACGTTGTTTTAAATGGTACAGAGATTTCGCCATCATGTAGCATGGAGCATTCAAATGTGTCTTAACTCTGACGTATCATGCGTGTTATTTAATCTGGCACTCCGAGGTTGGCCAGTTCTGCCCATATACAGTCTCTATTTATTGAGTCAAACGCCTTTTCATAATCAACAAACAACATATATAGGGGTGATTGCATATCGAGAGATTGTTCTATAATTAATCGCAACGTATTTATTTGGTCTGTACAGGACATTGCAGGTCTAAAGCCGGCTTGCTCTGGTCTTAGCTTGTTGTTTATGTAGGCCATCATTCGCTCTAATATTATCTTCATTATTACTTTCATCACTGCTGGAAGAACCGTTATACCTCGCCAGTTGTCACATCTCGTTCTATCACCTTTCTTTGGTAATTTAATTATAATACCTTTCAACATTTCAATAGGGTATTGTTCTCTATGCCATATTTCATTAAAAAGTGGGTACATCAATTCACTGAACATATTGGGATCCGCTTTAAATATTTCTGCTGCGATATTGTCAGCACCTGCAGCTTTGTTTAGCTTCAGAGCTTTTATGGATTCGTAAATTTCCGATTTAGTAGGAGGATTTGTTCGTATGGGAAGTGTTTCAACGTTGTTTTCATGTGTTACTTCTATACCGGAGCGGTTAATATTCATTGTTTCCATAAAGTGTTCTTTCCATCTGACGAGCTGGTCTCGTGTATTTGTAATAATTTCGTTATTTTTATTTCTAATTGGAACAGATTTTTCGTTGCTACAGCCATTGAAAAAAAATATATAAAAAAATATATGTTCTTAAAAAGTTCCTTTCCTTAAAAAAGTACTTTTTCTTAAAAATGTACAATTTTTTAAAAAAGTAAAAAGTATATTTTTTTTAAATGTACCTTTTGTTAAAAAAGTACCGTTTCTTAAAAAGTACATTTTCTTGAAAAAGTAAATTTTCTTAAAAAAGTAACTTATTTTAAACAAGTAAGAAAATTATAGTCGGTCTAGACCGATACGATACACTATACCATGCGTTTAGGTCCAACTACTTAGATATAGAAAATAAGCATAAACCAAATTTGAGTGGCATTGTTATTAATTTTTTTTGGCTGCAGATATGAAAAAGTTCAAATCGGGTGCCATATATATATATATATATATATGGGGACTAGGTCGACAAATGGACCGACCCTGACCATATTTGGCAAAGTCACTTATATTTTTAAAAAATGTATACAAACCAAATTTGAGAAAAATCTGTTCAATATTTTTGTTTTTTGATAGATTTTAGTGAAGATCTCGAAGCAGCTCTATATGGGGCCTATGAATGAGAATTGTTTTATAGGAATTATTTTTGGACTACTGATTAATGGATACAATAGACACATTCAAACCCAATTTGACTAAGATCTATGTAATAGTTTGGATCTTATGGCAATTTATGTCGATTTCATAGGGGTCATTTGTATGGGGCCTAGGTCTGAACATTGACCGAATCTTACCAATTTCAATAGCGTTCGTCCTATGGCCGATAAAAGCTTTTATACCAAATTTCATCAAAATATATTCATATTTGAGACCTGCAGTTTGATTACAAGGTTTACATGGACACACTGGCGGACGGACGGACGGACATCGCTAAATCGACTCAAAAAATAATTCTCAGAAAGTTATTCTGAGTCGATCGGTATAATAAAAGATGGGTCTAGGTCAGGTAGTTACAAACAGCAGCACAAAGTCATTATACCCAAACCACATAGTGGTATAGGGTATAAAAAGTAAATTTTCTTACAAAAGTACCCCTTTTAAAGAAATACCTTTTTATACCCTATACCACTATGTGGTTTGGGTATAATGACTTTCTGCTGCTGTTTGTAACTACCAAAAATATTTGACCTAGACCCATCTGTTATTATACCGATCGAATCAGAATCACTATCTGATTCGAATCACTATCTGAATCCATTTAACGATGTCCGTCCGTCCGTCCGTCCGTCCGTCCGTCCGTCCGTCTGTGTGTCATATGATGAACGCTATTGAAATTGGTGAGAATCGGTCCATGTTCAGACCTAGCCCCCATACAAATGACTGCTATGAAATCGACATAAATTGCCTTAAGATCCAAATTGTCATATAGATCTTACTCAAATTGGGTTTGTATGCGTTTATTACATCCCCTCTTATTACATCAACTCATAGTCATACGCCCCATATATAGCTGCTTCCCGATCTTCACTTAAATCTATCAAAAAACAAAAATATTGCACTGATTCTTCTCAAATTTTGTTTGAATATATTTTTGCAAAATACAAGAGACTTTACCAAACATGTACAGGATCGGTCCATTTTTGGACCTAGTCCCCATATAGATATAGCATCCGATATGAACTTTTTCATATCTGCAGCCAAAAAAAATTAATAAAAATCCCACTCAAATTTGGTTTATGCTTATTTTCTATATCCAGTTAGTTGGGCCTAAGATATAGGGTCTCTAAACAGGGTCTCTAGGATCTCTAAACAGGTCTCTAAAGTACCTTTTCTTAAAAATTTACCTTTTCTTAAGAAAATATTTATTCTTAAAAAAGTAATTTTTCTTAAAAAAAGTACCTTTTCCTAAAAAAGTATATTCTCTTAAAAAAGTACCTTTCCTTAAAAATTTAACTTTTCTGGAAAAGTATTTTTGTTAAAAATTTACTTTTTCTTAAAGTATTATCTTTTCTTAAAAAAGTACATTTTCTGAAAAAAGTGCCTTTTCTTAAAAAAGTATATTTTCTTAAAAATATATTTTCTTAAAAAAGTCCTCTCTCTTCCAAAAAGTACCTTTTCTTAAGAAACTACATTTCCTTACAATAGTATCCTTTCTTAAAAAAGTATCTTTTCTAAAAAAGTACATTTTCTTAAAAATAATACCTATTGCTTAAAAAAAGCTATTTTTCTTAAAAATGTATCTTTTTCTTAAACATTTTATTTTCTTAAAATGTATCCTTTGTTAAAAAGGTACCTTTTCTAGAAAAAATAAATTATCTTAAAAACGTAAATTTAAAAAAGTAACTTATCTTAAAAAAGTACCTTTTCTTAAAAAATTACCTTTTAAAGAAATACCTTCTTTAAATGTACCTTCTCTTAAAAATATACTTTTTCTTAAAAAAAAATTATATTTGCATAAAAAAGTACTTTTTCTTAAAAAATTACTTTTTCTTAAAAAAAAAGTATCTTATCTAAAAAAGTACCTTTTCTTTAAAAAGTACCTTTTCTTAAGATTTTAACTTTTCTGGAAAAGTATCTTTTCTTAAAAATTTACTTTTAAAAATTTACTTTTAAAAAAGTAGTAAATTTTTTAAAAAGTGAATTTTCATTAAAAAAGTCCCATTTCATAAATAACTTATCTTAAAAATCTAATTTTCTTAAAAAAGTACCTTTTCTCAAAAAAATATCTCTTGCTAAAAAAGTATATTTTCTTGAAAAAGTACCTTTGTTAAAAAAGTCCCTTTCTTACAAAAGTAGATTTTTTGAAAAAAGTACCTTCTCTTTAAACAGTACCTTTTCATAAAAGTGAACCTTTTCTTTAAAATAAATAATCTTAAAAAAAGCACCGTGCTTTAACAAAACATTTCCGTAAAAAATTAGTACCCTTTTTGGCCGATAAAGCCCACCTTGGTCTTCTTCTGCGCCGGTTTTCCCGGAGAAATGCAGTGTTTAGATGGCTGCTTGGTCTCAGGTGTGTTGTTTAATACACCGTTATTATTTGGCGCTAAAACTCATCGGTATTGTGTTTGAACAACGCGTTAAACAACGCGATGTTGGTCAATTACCAACACCATAACAGGAACTGTTTTTACATTTTCAGACTTATTAAACCGCCCCTCATATAAAAAAACTATTAATATACAGTTAATATGTAGTAATTTAATTCTAAACAATAAAAAAATTGTTGTGGTAGATTTAAGATACATACTATATATACTCGTATTTTTATTGAGTTATTCGCAAATACATTTTTATAATTTATAAAACTTTGAGAAATACGTAATCAAATCAATTTTTTGTTTTTATGGTGAAAGTTTCGATTCTCAAATTAAAAAAATAATATTTTTCAGCTCGTTTCTCAAGTGTAGCATTTGAAAATAAAATTATTTATCAAGTTTATATATAATTTAGTTTAATGTTTGTTGGGTAAAAACGAGTTAAAAACAACAACAAAAAAGTTAATGATATGATCACGATAAATTGATATTAATTTATTAGAATAAAATTAGATTAATTATTATAATAAATCCACCTATTTATACCCTATACCACTATGTGGTTTGGGTATAATGACTTTGTGCTGCTGTTTGTAACAACCAAAAATATTTGACCTACACCCATCTTTAATTATACCGATCGAATCAGAATCACCATCTGATTCGATTTAACGATGTCCGTCCGTCCGTCCGTCTGTGTGTCCATGTAAAGCTTGTAATCAAACTGCAGTTCGCAAGTATGAATATATTTTGATGAAATTTGGTATTTAATCTTATATCGGCCATGGGATGAACGCTATTGAAATTGGTGAGAATCGGTCCATGTTCAGACCTAGCCCCCATACAAATGACCCCTATGAAATCAACATATATTGCCATAAGATCCAAATTATCATACAAATCTTAGTCAAATTGGGTTTGTATGTATATATTACATCCATTAATCAGTAGTCCAAAAATGATCCCTATTGGACAACTCTTAGTCATAGGTCCCATATAGAGCTGCTTCCCGATCTTCACTTAAATCTATCAAAAAACAAAAATATTGCACTGATTCTTCTCAAATTTTGCTTGTATATATTTTTGCAAACTACAGGAGACTTTACCAAACATGGTCAGGATCGGTCCATTTTTGGGCCTAGTCCCCATATAGATATAGCTTCCGATATGAACTTTTTCATATCTGCAGCCGAAAAAATTAATAAAAATCCCACTCGAATTTGGTTTATGCTTATTTACTATATCCAGTTAGTTGGGCCTGAGAGATAGGGTCTCTAAACGCATGGTATAGGGTATCGTATAGTCGGTCTAGATCGACTATAATTTTCTTACTTGTTTATTTTTAATTTTTCCATTTTTCATTTTCGTTTTTAATTTTTTATTTCTCATTTTTATACCGTATACCACTATGTGGTTTGGGTATAATAACTTTATGCTGCTGTTTGTAACTACCAAAAATATTTGACCTAGACCCATCTTTTATTATACCAATCGACTCAGAATCGCTTTCTGAGTCGATTTAGCGATGTCCGTCCGTCCGTCCGTCTGTGTGTCCATGTAAACCTTGTAATCAAACTACAGGTCGCAGATAAGAACATATTTTGATGAAGTTTGGTATATAAGCTTTTATCGGCCATAGGATGAACTTTATTGAAATTGATGAAAATCGGTCCATGTTCAGACCTAGTCCCCATACAAATGACCCCTACGAAATCAACATAAATTGCCATAAGATCCAAACTATCACATAGAGCTTAGTCAAATTGGGTTTGTATGTGTTTATTGTATCATTAATCAGTAGTGCAAAAAAATCCCTATAGGACAATTCTTAGTCATACGCCCCATATAGACTGCTTCCCGATCTTCACTTAAATCTATCAAAAAACAAAAATATTGCACAGATTTTTCTCAAATTTGGTTTGTGTATATTCGTTCAAAATATAAGTGACTTTACCAAGTATGGTCAGGATCGGTCCATTTTTCGACCTAGTCCCCATATAAATATAGCACCCGATATGAACTTTTTCATATCTGCAGCCAAAAAAATTAATAACACTGGCACTCAAATTTGGTTTATGCTTATTTTCTATATCCAATTAGTTGGACCGAAGAGATAGGGTCTCTAAACCATGGTACAGGGTATCGTATAGTCGATCTAGACCGACTATAATTTCTTACTTGTTTTTAAGTATTATAGTTAGTTACAGAATTTTTTTTTAGAATCCAGTCAGATATTGAAATCTAGGAATATATTTTTAAAATCTGTATTTTTCTTTTTCTTTTTAGTTTTAGTTAATTTTATTAATCGATACAGAAGCCCTTTTTGAACATTGTAACCAAAATTGGTAAAATAATTAGACTGAATCGGAAAAAGCTACGCAAACCAGTTGAGATGGATGGCATTCATATCATCTGGGACTCCAACTGATTCTGAGTGGACCCCAAATGCAGCTGACCAAGCACTATCACCCTCAGGTATCACAACGCGACCCATATCTAGCGGCTGCCTTTATTCACTAACTAACTAAACTAACTTTCCCATACTTTATGATCAAATTTTAGCCAGGCAATTTTTATGGGCACGAACTGTTTGTTGATTGTTTAGCTAGCTCCCTAATTGTAAAAAAAAACACTTGAGCATAACAAATTCATTACATGCGAGTTTAATTACTGCTACTTAAAAATGTGACGCCACGTTTGAGCAAATTACGTTTTGATAAAGCGTTACTCTTTTTATAATCTGTATTGAATTTAATTTGTTTTATAATTTTTTTGTTTTTAAATCTGTATTCAAATTATTTGTTAATACTATTACGCTAACAATATCAATTTCTCTTATAAAATTAGTCAGTCGTTTGAAAAAAAAAAAAAAAAACATCTCTACACATGAACGTGGCAACAAATTGAAACCATATTTATCAATAAACTTTGTCATGTGTGTTTGATGTTTCAATTAGAGAATATTAAACAAATTTTTTAAATATTTCTTGTTTGCTTTTGTTGTAATATTGATTAATCATATAAAAAAGTTGCTTAAACAAAAAAAAAAAAAATAAATAAATAAACGTGATTGAAGATAATAATTAACCGGTTATAACAGACAGATGTTACTTTAAACTCGTGTGTATTTTAAAGTTACATACCGGGAGATGGCCGCGTGTTAAGATTTTTTCGTCAGTCATGGACTTCATACATTATTTTTAAGGGAGTTTATTTCGTGTTTATATTTGAAATTCATTTAAAAGTTTTAAATTTTACATGTATACTTGTCTTTTCCTAAAAAACTACAGTTTTCCAACAAAAAATACATTTTCTTAAAAATGTTCATTTTCTTAAAAAAGGACACTAAAAAATACTTTTACTCAAACAAGTACATTTCGTTAAAAGGTACATTTTCTTAAAGAAGTGCCTATTCTTAAAATAACGTTATCTAATAAAGTACCTTTTCAAAAAAAAGTATTATTTTTTAAAGATAACTTCTTAAAAAAGTACCCTTTCATAGAAAAGTACATGTTATTAAAAAGAGTAGCTTTTCCTAAAAAAATTGATTTTCTTAAAAAAAAACTACTTTTTTAAGAAAAGGTGCTTTTGTAAGAACCTTTTACTTAAAAAAGTAGTTTTTCTTAAAAAAATAAATTTCCTGAAAAAGTACCCTTTCTTAAAAATTTACTTAAAAAAAAAATAGCTTTAAAAAAATACATGTTCTTAAAAAGTACCTTTACTTAAACAAGTACCATTTTTTAAAAAAGTACTGTTTCTTAAAAAAAATACCCTTTCGTAAAAAAGTTCCTTTTCGTAAAAAAGTATATTTTCTTAAAATGTACCTTTTGTTAAAAAAGTACCGTTTCTTAAAAAGAACAGTCAATTTTCTTAAAAAATTAAATTTCAAAAAAGTAACTTATCTGAAAAAAGTAAATTTTCTTACAAAAGTACCACTTTTTAAAGAAATACCTTTTTTTAAAAGTACCTTCTCTTAAAAATTTACCTTTAAAAAAAAAAATATATATTCTTAAAAAAATACTTTTTCTTAAAAAAGTACATTTTCCTAAAAAAGTATATTTTCTTACAAAAGTACCTTTTTTTAAAAAGGTGCATTTCTTTAAAAACTTATCTTTTCTTAAAAATTTACTTTTTCTTAAAGTATTACCTTTTCTTAAAAAGTACTTTTTCTTAAAAAGTACCTTTTCTTAAAAAGTATCTTTTCTTAAAAAGTACCTTTTCTTAAAAGGTACCTTTTCTTAAAGAAATATGTTTTCTTAAAAAAGTATAATTTCTTAAAAAAGTACATCTCTCTTCCAAAAACTACCTTTTTGAAAAAAACTACTTTTTCTCAAAAAAGTATCTGTTCTTAAAAAAGTTCCTTAAAAATAATACCTATTGCTTCAAAAAAATTTATTTTTCTTAAAAAGTATATTTTCTTAAAATGTACCCTTTGTTAAAAATTCCTTGTAATATTGATTAATCATATAAACAATTTGCTTAAACCAAAAAAAAAAAAAAAAAATAAATAAATAAACGTGATTGAAGATAATAATTAACCGGTTATAACAGACAGATGTTACTTTAAACTCGTGTGTATTTTAAAGTTACATACCGGGAGTTGGTCGCGTGTTAAGATTTTTTCGTGAGTTATGGACTTCATACATTTTTAAGGGAGTTTATTTCGTGTTTATAAATATTTGAAATTCAATTAAAAGTTTTAAGTTTTTACTTAAACAAATAGAACATGTTAGGAATCTGTAGTTGACCTAGGCCGACTATATGATTCTGTATATCACGAGTTAGCAAAAAGAAAGAAAAAATAAATTCGTAAATAAAAAAAAAAATAATCAAGGATAATTAAGAAAGGTAGGAACAGATTAAGAATTGTTAAATTTTTCAGAAAATATACATTTTTAAAAAAGGTACTTTTTTATGAAAAGGTACTTTTTTTAATAAAAGGTAATTTTTTATGAAAAGGTACTGTTTTAAGAAAAAGTAATTTTTTAAAATTGCTACTTTTTTAAGAAAAGGTACTTTTTTAAGAATAGCTGCTTTTTAATCAACGGTACTTTTATAAGAAATGGTACTTTTTTAAGCAAATATACTTCTTGAAAAAAGAGGAGGTACTTTTTTAAGAAAAGGAATTTTTTTAACAAAAGGTACTTTTTAACAAAAGGTACTTAAAAAAAAATATACTTTTTAATAGAGATGCTTTTTTTTAAATAAAATGTGCTTTTTAAGAAAATATACTTATTTATGAAAAGATACTTTTTTATGAAAATATACTTTTTCATGAAAAGTCATTTTTTAAGAAGAAAAGTTATTTTTTTTTAAAAAAATACCTTTAAGAAAAGGTACTGTTTTAAGAAAAGAAAATATACTTTTTTTTTTTTTTTAGAAAATTTTACTTTTTTTTTTAAGACAAGCCACTTTTTTTTAGAAAATTTACTTCTTTAAGAAAAGTTAGTTTTTAAAAAATTGTATTTTTATAAGAAAAGGTTCATTTTTAAGAAATAGTACTATTTTAAGAAAAGTTACTTTTTTAAGAAAAAATACTTTTTTATGAAAATAAAATATTTTTTTTTTAGAAAATACACTTTTTAAAAAATAAATACTTTTTTAAGAGAAGGTATTTACTTTAAAATGTTTTTTTTTTTAATAATAGCCACTTTTCGAAACAAATATACTTTTTTAATAAAAGTAATTTTTAACAAAAACACTTTAAAAATTTGTTTTTCTTTAAGAAAGGGTTTTTTAAGAAAAGGTACTTTTTAAGAAAGGGTCGTTTTTTAACAAAAGGTACTTTTCAGAAAAGGTACTTTATTAAGAAAATATACTTTTATTTGCAAAGATACTTTACTAAAAAAAGATATTTTTTTTTTTTGTGAAAAGGCACTTTTTTATGAAAAAGTATTTTTTTTTTTTTTTTTTGAGAAAAATAATTTTTTTAAGAAAAAGTATTTTTGAAGAAAAGGTATATTAAAAAATAAAAAAATATTTCTTTAAGGTTGTTTTTTTAAGAGTAGGTACTTTTTAAGAAAAGGTACTTTTTTTAACAAAAGGTACTCTAATAGGAAAATATACTTTTATATGTGAAGATACTTTATTAAGAAAATATACTTTTTTATGAAAAGGCACTTTTTATGAAAAAGGGTTTTTTTTTTATAAAAATTATTTTTGTAAGAAAAGTTATTTCTTATGAAAATGTATTTTTTAAGAAAAGATTTACTTGTTTAAGGAAACACACTATTTTTTAAGAAAATTTCCTTTTATAAGAAAATATACGAGGTCCTTTATAAGAAAATGTAATTTTTTAATAGAAAAGATTTACTTGTTTAAGAAAACACACTAATTTTTAATAAAATTTCCTTTTATAAGAAAATAGACTTTTAAGAGGAGGTCTTTTTTAAGAAAATGTAATTTCTTTATGAAAATTTATTTTTTTAAGAAAAGTTAATTTTTTAATAAGAAAAGTTATTTTTTTTTAGGAAAGGTATTTTAAGAACATTTTTTAAGAATGGCCACATTTTTAAGAAAATATGCTTTTTAAAAAAGGTACTTTTTGTAACGAAAGGTACATTTTTATGAAATGTTTTGAGAAAAAGTAATTTTTTAAAAATAGCTACTTTTTTAAGAAAAGCTACTTATTTAGGAAACGGGAATTTTTGTAAGAATAACTACTTTTTTTTAAAAAGTAATTTTTTATGAAAAAAATACTTTCTTAGAAAATGTACTTTTTAAGAAAAGGTTATTTTTTAATAAAAGCCATATTTTAATAGATACTTTTTGATAGAAGTATTTTTTAACCAAAAATACTTTTTTTAAGAAGTGTAATTTTTTATGAAAAGGTACTTTTTAAGAAATGACACTTTTTTAAGAAGAGCTAATTTTAAAAAATATATATACTTTTTTAAGAAAAAATACTTTTTTAAGAAAAGGTACTTTAAAAAAAGTTTTTTTTTAATAATAGCCACTTTTTTTTAACAAATAACTTTTTTAATAAAAGTACTTTTTTTAAGAAAGAAATATTTCTTTAAGGTTTGTATTTTTTAAAAAAATGTACTTTTTAAGAAAAGATAATTAAAAAAGTTTATTTTTTAATAAAAGTCACATTTCAATAGCTACTTTTTAATAGAAGCACTTAAAAAAATACTTTTTTTTAATAAAAAGTACTTCTCTAAGAAGTGTAATTTTTTATGAAAGAGTTCTTTGTTAAGATATAGTTCTTTTTTAAGAACAGGTACTTTTTTAAGAAAAGACACTTTTTTTAAGAAAATGTACTTGTGCTTTGTTAAGAAAATACACTTTTTAAAGAATAAATACTTTTTTAAGAAAAGGTACTTTAAAAAGGTTTTTTTTTTTAAATAATAACCTCTTTTTTTAAAGAAATATACTTTTTTAATAAAAGTACATTTCAACAAAAACACTTAAAAAAATCGTTAAGAAATGGTTATTTTTTTTAAGAAAACGTACTTTTTAAGAAAAGGACCTTTTTTAACAAAAGGTACTTTATTAAGAAAATATACTAAATTAATAATAGATACTTTTTTCTGAAAAGGTATTTTTTTACGAAACCGTATTTTTTAAGAAAAATTATTTTTTGAAGAAAAATATTTTTGTAAGAAAAAGTAGTTTTTAAGAAGAGGTATATTTTTTTTTTAAAGAAAACCCACTTTTTTAAGAAAAGGCACTTTTTTAAGAAGAGCTAATTTAAGAAAAATATATAACTTTTTTAAGAAAAAATACTTTTTTAAGAAAATGTACTTCAAAAAAGGTTTTTTTTTTTAATAATAGCCACTTATTTTTAACAAATACACTTTTTAAAAAAAGTTCTTTTTAATAAAAAATACTTTTTTTAAGAAAAAATGTTTCTTTAAGGGTTGTTTTTTAAGGAAGAGGTACTCTTTAAGAAAAGGCAATTTTTTAACAAAAGGTACTTTTCAGAAAAGGTGCTTTATTCAGAAAATATACATTTATATGTAAAGATACTTTCTAAGAAAAGATACTTTTTTGGAAAAGGTACTTTTTTTATGAAAAATTATTTTGATAGGAAAATACCTTTTGTAAGAAAAAATATTTCTTTAAGGGTTGCTTTTTAAGAAGAGGTAATTTTTTTTAACAAAAAGGTACTTTTTAAAAAAGGTACTTTATTAAGAAAATATACTTTTATATGCAAAGATAATTTATTAAGAAAACATATTTTTTTGTGAAAAGGTACTTTATTATGAAAAAGTGTTTTTTTTATATAAAAATTGCTTTTTTTAAAAAAAGTATTTTTTATGAAAATGTATTTTTGAATAAAAGGTATACTGATAAATAAAAATTCTCGAGCTCGAGGTCCGTTTTAATTATAAAAATATTTTAATTTATTTTCCAATATTTCGACATTCTTCGAATGTCATCATCGGGGAATATCTAAAAACCAATTTAAGAAAACATATCTTTCGTAACATTTTTATAAATACAAACGTAGCACATGTAATTAAAAATATAGTAAGTGTAAACACAGTAAGTATATACAATAATAACAAAATGGACTATATCAAAAAACAATAAATCATCTTACATCAAAAAACAATAAATCATCTTACATCAAAAAACAATAAATCATCTTACATTTAATGTAAATAGTTTTTATGTAAACATTAAATGTAAGTTTGTGTGTCCATATACATATATAAATATTATTTAAGATGATCTAGTGGTTTTTGATGTACTCTATTTTGTTATTATTGTATATACTTACTCTGTTTACACTTACTATATTTTTAATTACATTTGCTAAGTTTGGTGCTTATTATGTATTTATAAAAATCTTACGAAAGATATGTTTTCTTAAATTGTTTTTTCGATATTCCCCGATGATGACATTCGAAGAATGTCGAAAATATTTTTATAATTAAAACGGATCTCGAGCTCGAGAATTTTTATTTATCAACATTTGAAAGGTCGAACAACTACAATCTTAAAATAGAAAAGGTATACTTTTTTAAGAAAAGGCAGTTTTTTAAGAAAATCCACTATTTTAAGAAGATCTAATTGTTTAGAAAATGTACTTTTTTAAGAATATTTACTTTTAAAAAAAATTTACTCTTTTAAGAAAATATACTTTTTAAGAAATGGTGCTTTTTTAAGGAAAATATGCTCTTTTAAGAGGATGTATTTTTTTAAGAAAATTAACTTTTTAAGAAAAGCTTAAATTTGTTTCTTTTAAGAAGTTTTTTTTTAATAAACGGTACTTTTTTTAAGAAAATATATTTTTTTAAGCAACGGCATTTTTGCAAGAAACGGTATTTTTCTAAGAAAATATACATTTTGGAAAAAAGTAATTTTTTATGAGAATGTACTTTTTTAAGAGAATGTAGTTTTTAACAAAAGGTACTTTTAAAAAATATGCTTTTTAATAGATATACTTTTTTTTAATAAAAGGTTAATTTTTCAAGAAAAGATATTTATGAAAAGATACTTTTTATGAAAATATACTTTTTCATGAAAAAGTATTTTTTTTAAAGAAAAATTACTTTTTTAAGAAAAGATATTTTTTTAAAAATACTTTTAAGAAACGGTACTTTTATGAAAAATAAATGTAAATTTTTTTTTTAGGAAATTATATTTTTTTAAGACAAGACACTTTTTTAGAAAATGTATTTCTTTAAGGAAAATTAGTTTTTTAAAAAATTGTATTTTTTAAGAATAGGTACATTTTTAAGAAAAAGTACTATTTTAAGAAAGTGTTCTTTTTCATCAAAGATACTTTTTTAAGAAAAAGGAAAGCAAATTTTTATTTTAATGAAAGTTACTTTTTTATTAAAATTACTTTTTAACAAAAAATCTTTTTTTTTAAAGAAAAATTCCTTTTTTATGAAAGGTAATTTCTTTAGAAAAGGTAATTTTTATTAAGAAAATTTACTTTTTAAGCAAACATATATTTTTTTTTTTAAAAGATGCTTTTTTTAAGAAATATGCTTTTCGAGAAAATGCACTTTGTTAAGAAAAGGTACTTTTTTTAAGAAATGATACTTTTTAAGAAAAGATACTTTTTAAGAAAAGATACTTTTTAAGAAAAGGCATTTTTAAGAAAAGGCATTTTTTTTAAGGAATGGAATTTTTAAGAAAAGAGACTTTTCTAAGAAGGTAAAATGTACTTTTTTAAGAAAATGTAGAAAGAGGCATTTTTTAAAAATTAGAATTTTCTTTAAATAAAAATTTATTTTTAAGAAGAGAAGGAAAATTTGAAGGAAAATTTACTATTTTATTAAAAGGTTTTTTTTTCGTTTTTGAGTGACTGCGCTCTCCCATCTCTACTACATGACTTACACGAAAATAAAACTTGTTATCAATTATTTTAAGTTGAAAAAAAAAAATACATATTAAACATAATAATAATAATGTGCCTTTTGTTCTGAGAACATTATAATAATGACATAAATGATTCACTGGCATTTTTGTTCAGGAAATTCTTCAGTAAACATATATTTAAAAAATAAATTATTTTTTATCTAAATACCTTTCGTACAGCAAATTTGATTTACATAAATTTTTTCTTTTTCCTATACCCAGTAAAAATAAGTGGTAATTAATATATAGATAAATAACCACAAGTTCTGAGTTTTGTTTGTCTTAAAGTTGTTAAACTGGATTGTTGCTATAGATCTATAAATCAGCAGATATCAAATTCACTTATCTTCAATTTTTTTTACGTTCTTTCGCCGTCATAAAATTTAATTATGTTATGAAATTTTCTTTGGAGCCCATTTAACAAGAAAAACAATAAACAATTTGTCCGCCCCAACATACTTACCTTGTAAATTCCATCATACGTTCTATAGCTGTAAAATGTTATAACTATTAAATTTGTTTTTGAAGTTTACTCTTTTTACTTCCCCTGTATTTTTATTAATTACTTTTCATCAACTATTATTATTTCCTTCTTTTAACTTTCATTTTTTTTAAGAGCATTTTTATAATATAATAAGGAAATAATAACAATACTTTAAGGTATAAATTACGCACAATTCACCCGCAAACACTTACATATGTACCAGTAGATACCCGCATAAACCAGTTTACTCGTAGGTGATTTTTAAAATGCACACAACCACAGGCGACAACTTTAAACAGGTGTTCGCCTATTATAAAAAAAAAAAAAAAATAAATAAAGAAATACGATATCAATATTACAACACACATTACAAACACCGTAGACCAAGCAGCAGATTAAGCAATGGTTTTCTCCGGGGGAATCGGCGCCCTATAAGGCCAAGGAGTGGCTTATTGGCCAATAAGGCCTTGGTGACAGTTTTTTGAAATGTAAGCGGCATAATCCACATTGATTACCTCCAAAAAGTAAAAACAACGATGATATAAAAGAAAAGCGACCATTTGGACAAGAGGAAAAACAGAGCTCTGACGTGGCGAAATTCCATGGGCAATGAATTGCTAACATATCTGCCATATTTTCCGTACTATTTTACATTTCCTAACCTAAAGACATGGCTGGGCAGAAAGCGATTTAGCTACAACAATGAAATAATTGACAAAAAAAAGCCTATTTTAATGCCATTGACAAATTTTATTATTTGGGAGGGTTAAACAATTTGGAGTCACAGATTTATTGATCGACCTTTGAAATATCCTAACATTTTTATAAAAAATAAATTTATGAATAATCTAACCCATAAAAACAAAGTTTTTATTCAAACTCTTCATTTCCTTATGCATATGAGTTTTGAATCTCTCCGTGACTGTGCATGTCTTTGCGTGACTATTTTAACATTAATCTTTGGTCACAACAAGTCTATGGACCAATTTTCAGATTGATTGGATGAGGGGAAATGGAGTTTAAATAACTCCGTCACTAGGCGTGACTATGCGTGACTATCTTTAAGTTTATATTTGGTGACAACAAGTTTGTGGACCAAGTTTCAGATTGATTAGATGAGGGGAAATGGGGTTTAAATCACTCCGTGACTGTACGTTACAGTGTGACTATGTCAAAGTTAATCTTTCCTTACAGCAA
The DNA here is from genome assembly GCA_963682025.1 of Cordilura impudica. Classification (NCBI taxonomy): domain Eukaryota; kingdom Metazoa; phylum Arthropoda; class Insecta; order Diptera; family Scathophagidae; genus Cordilura; species Cordilura impudica. Next base: position 28,189,607 of record OY821519.1, on the reverse strand, counting down.
GTATATCGACCAAGTTTCAGATTGATTGGATGAGGGGATATGGGGCTTAAATCATTCCGTGACTGTGCGTGACCGTGCGTGACTGCGCGTGACTAAGTCAGAGTTAATCCTTTTTTCACAGCCAGTGTATGAACCAAGTTTGAGATCGATCGGACGAGGGGAAATGACATTTAGATCACTCCGTGACTGTGCGTGACCACGCGTGACTGTGCGTGACTAAGTCAAAGTTAATCTTTTTTTCACAGCAAGTGTATGGACCAAGTTTGAGATCGATCGGATGAGGGGAAATAACATTTAGATAACTCCGTGACTGTGCGTGACTATGCGTGACTGTGTGTAACTAAGTTAAAGTTAATCTTTTTTTCACAGCAAGTGTATGGACCAAGTTTCAGATTGATCGGATGGGGGGAAATGACATTTAGATCACTCCGTGACTGTGCGTGACTATGCGTGACTGTGTATGACTAAGTCAAAGTTATTCTTTTTTCACAGAAAGTGTGTGGACCAAGTTTCATATCGATCGGATGAAGGGAAATGACATTTAGATCACTCCGTGACTGTGCGTGACCACGCGTGACTGTGCGTGACTAAGTCAAAGTTAATCTTTTTTCACAACAAGTGTGTGGACCAAGTTTCAGATTGATCGGATGAGGGGAAATGACATTTAGATCACTCCGTGACTGTGCGTGACCACGCGTGACTGCGCGTGACTAAGTCAATGTTAATCCTTTTTTCACAGCCAGTGTATGGACCATGTTTGAAATCGATCGGATGAGGGGAAATGACATTTAGATCACTCCTTGACTGTGCGTGACCACGCGTGACTGTGCGTGACTAAGTGAAAGTTAATCTTTTTTTCGCAGCAAGTGTATGGACCAAGTTTGAGATCGATCGGATGAGGGGAAATGACTTTAGATCACTACGTCACTGTGCGTGACTACTCCAGAATTAATCTGGTGCAATGTCAACTTAATGGAATTAAATCTAAAAAAATGTCAGTCTATGACCTTCTCTAGATATTCGCCATCTTCGAACCACTATGTCATCCATGACACAAAACTAAACTCAGTTGAACGTTCATAGATTTGGGAGTTCATTTTGATAAAAGACTAAGTTTTAATTCTCACGTAACAATGACTGTTAATAAGGCAAATGGTGTTTTATCTTTTATAATGCGTTGGGCAAAGGAATTTAATGATCCTTATATAACAAAAAATCTATTCCCGTCTTTGGTCAGGCCGATAGTTGAAGACGCATCAGTAATCTGGGATCCACAGTACAATGTTTTCATCAAAAAACTTGAATCAGTTCAGAAACAATTCTTACTATTTTGTCTACGATATCTTGAGTGGAATGCGGAATTGAGTCTTCCACCATATCGCAGTCGTTTGGCTCTAATAAAGCTTCCAACTTTGAAAAGTAGAAGGATCATTTCTAATATAGCATTCTTCCTCAACCTGGTTCATGGTAAAATTGATTCTGAATGCCTTCTCGGAAAAATTTGTATAAATGTGCCTAACAGACAACTTCGATCGTATGAGCCGGTTTACCTGAATTTCCACAGATCAAATTTCATTAATTTCGATCCATTCCGAAGAATTTGCACCGAAGTGAACAGACACTATGCTTTAATTGATTTATCCGATGATGTTGATGTTATTAAAAGAAGATTAACGACATATTTGAACTCTAATGATTATGTTTATAACTGTATTTAAAGTCGGTATTATTTTTATAAAATATTTTTGTAAATATTGCTCAGCTGTTGCTTTATTGTAGCTGAATTAAATAAATAAATAAAAAACAAGACTATGGGCCAAGTTTCAGATCAATTGGGTAAGGGGAATGGAGTTGCCCTACGACAGACAAACAAAGAGATTGAGTTAAAAGAAAGAGTTTAAAAAAATAAATCTCCTCTTCATCATAACTCCTAATCCTATTGATATCTCACTCTAATAATTTCGGACTAGAAAGTCGTAAATATTGTGAAAAAATCAAATTTGGAAAAAAGTATTATCTTAAAAATGCGATAGATTAAAAAAAAAAATGTGAATTTTAACAATTAATTAACAAAAAACCCAAGATAAAGAACATATAAAAATATACAATTTTTATTTAAATAACTAGGAAGTACTCGCATGCTTGCTGGAAGTTTAACTGATGTCTGAAGTGGTGGTGTTGAGTGACTTGTTGTTTTGTCTAGAAATAAAGATATAAATCAAGACACCCAAGAAAAAATTACTAACTTAAAGTTTATTTGTGAAATAAAAATTAAATGTTCTAATTAAAAACAGTTGGCTGAACAAAGAAATTTATTTTTAAAGCATAAAATTATAAAAAAAAAAATATAAAATATTATAATGCACTCTGTGGTCGGCGTGTAATGAGTTTACAACTCTTTCTTGTTAGTTTAATACACTCCCGTGTAATATATTAGGCGCACCCAATTTTTCAGCAGTTTTTTATCTTTAGAATTAAAAACAAGAAATCAAATTATCAGTCCAATTTTAAAACTACAAGTAGCCGAGATGTTTTCCTAAAATAAATTGATTTTATTTACAGCTTTAACCAATACAGTAGAATCTTACAAATTGGAACCACTTTGTTCCTCTAATTTCTAATTTCTAAGTTCTAATTTCTGAAAAGTTCTAACTTCTGCATATTTTTTTTAACATAATTTGATGAAATCTATAATATTAATAGGCAAGGCGATTTCTTGTGACCGATCTAACTTTGTCAGTTTTAATCCGATTTTGACCAAACATACCTCATTTAAATGGTATTTCTTTTTATCTGTCCACCGGATTTATAGATTTATAGATTTATACATTTAAAATTTTTTTTTAAAGTAAAATGCATTTAAAGTTGCTACCAACACATACATACAATTATACAATGCTGTGCGAGTGTTTTTTAAATTTGTTAATGTGTTTGCAAAAAGCCCTGCGTTGAATTGAGAAATAATTTGGGACATAAACCAATAACGACAATAACGCAATCGATATTTAAAAAGTATTGAATCGTGAATTGGCTAAAATTGATTAGCATACCTTTAGGGTCTTATAAAATAATATGAAAAATAAAATTTCCTGGAATTTGCACTCGAATTTAGAGGGTTAGGCTCTTCTAGTAGTAATAAAACTAATTATGCAAGCTTTATTTTAAGAGAAAATAATTTTTATATATTTATTTATTTATTTATTAGTTTATTAATCATAAGAATAAATTTTATAACTAATGATAGTTTTAAACTTCATGAACAAAATTGTGTTGGTTTTGGTTGGTGTTAGCAGAAAAAGGCATAGTGAAAAAATACAGGAGGAAGCAACCAAAGCAAAAAGGACACCATGCTATTATCATAAATTAAATAACTCCTTATCTAAAAGCATCAAAGTTCCACTCATACAAAAAGTGACTTCGCTTGTAAAGGAGACAACAAAATGTTTCAAAAATCAGCACCCCAAATGGAATAATGTTTTAATGAAATTTTTGGGATCAAAATTGTCAATATTGTGTGAAACTAGATGGGTGGAGCGACATGATACAATATTACAATTTGCAAGTAATATTAAAAATATATTGGCGGCACTAGAGAAGGAAGGACAGAGATACGTCCACAAAGGCAATAATTTTAATAAATTCGCTAAGCTCATTTGATTTTATATGCGGATTGTATATCCTTAGTGATATTCTGGCCCTCACACAACCCATGAGCGTAATTTTGCAAAAAAAAAAAAAAAATACCTAAACTCATGCAAGGGTTCAGACATAATAAAAACTCTTTTAATGAGCCTTCAATATAAAAGAAGCGAAGCAGATGAAAGCTTTAAATTTATTATTAACAAAGCGAAAATAATATGTGATGACCTAGACATTTCAGTCGAAAAAACTAAATTTGAAAGAAAGCACCCAATACTGGATTTTGAAGAATACTTTCATATTGTGGGTTATATTCCTTTATTACAATCTATTTCGGAAGATCTCAAGTCTCGTTTTACGGAAGAATGTTTAAATGTTTTTAGCATACCTAAGCTTTTGCCGAAAAATATCGCAAAACTTTCGTATACTGAATTGAAAGGGATAAATAATTTCACAAGTTTTGTGGAGGACTTTGATGGACTGCACCAACTAAAAGAGAAGTTCAACTTGCAAAGCTGGAATTTGAAATTATTCATTGGCAGTCAAATGGAAAGTTTCAACAGAAGTTCCAGATGAAAGCATAGATGCAATATCTCACTGTGTGGAAGATATACATCCTACTATCCGAATAATAATTCAAATTTTTATTTCATTGCCGGTAAGCAACTCAACAGCTGAAAGATCTTTCTCAACGTTGCAACAATGAAGAAAGACTAATGGGTCTATTATCGATAGCAACCAAACTGTAGTTGCGTTGTCAGTTACCAAAATGATATTACGTATGGCAACTGGCAACTGAGAATGGCAATTTCAGTTGCCAAATAGTAATCATAATGGCAACCACAAATTTGTGGTTGCTGTTAATATTTTTATAAAGTAGGAAGGCGGCAAAACTGAAAGGAAAGTAAATTTTTTGTTTACTTTTAATAAATAACAAGTTTTTGAGTTCGTCAATATTAAAAACTTTTTTATTTACAATTAAAATTAAATTCTGAAAAATATATATATGTCTAGGAATGATAAAAGGTTAGTAATATAAGTATTGCATTATTCTATTTCTTATATCTGTAGCTAAAATATTGTTTTCCAGACCAAACCCAGGTCCACGGAACTAATTTTATTTTATTTAGTTTTTATTCACCTTAAATAACCTTTTTTTGCTTGTTTGTATAAAATTGTTTGATTCTTTACATTTATTTTCAGCTGTTAAACTGTCAAAATAGCATATTCGATAACTTTTTGGCAACTGAAAAAAGTTGCGTTACATAATACCAATTTATATGCCAGTTGCGTTGCTTATTGACAACCCAACTAAAGTTCGGTTGCCATCCATAATCGACCTAAAAGTGCTTTAGCTTTAAACAAGAAATATCTACGGATACTGTTTTAAACAAATTTTCATCCATGGGCAACCACAATGTAAATATTTAAACAGTATTCTTACGGTCATATGACCTTCATTTTATACCAGAAACCTCATTTTGTTGAAACTACTTACATATAAAAAAACACCATTCCCAACTGTAACTGAGAAAATATTAGCTGAAATTCATGATTTTAATTTGAATTATCATTTAATTTTAATTTAAATTATCATTTAAAATTAAAAAGTTTTTATTTGAAATGCAGAAAGAAGTTGCCGTTTAAGATCAGAAACTTAAATCTTTTACTAAAAATAGCAAAACTATCACTTAAAAATGTAATTTAAATTTCAGAAAGTTCCATTTGAAATTCAGAAAATTTCATTTAATTCAGAAATTTTAAATTTAAGTTTATACATAAATTATTGAATTTCAAATGAAGTTTTCTTTATATTAAATGTTGTTTTGTAAATTTCGATTGAAATGTTCTAACTTTCATAGATCTTTTTTTTAACTGTAAATTGAATTTTTAACTGATAACTTTGTTTTGTTTAGTCAAAGATTTAATAGCCTGTTTCCAGAAGACAATTCTTCTTTTGAATTTGCCAAAAGTCCTAACAATTGTCATTTTGCGGTTCTGTAAAACAAATGTAAAAATATTTGTGTAAAAAACGTAAAGTTGCTGTCAAAAAAATTTTTTGTTGGGTTTCTGTATTGCAATTCAAAATGTCACAAACAATTTGAAACGTCAAAAACAGACAATCGGAAATAATTCATCGTCTGCGACAAATACAATTAAAAAACCATGAAAGTTTATATTTTTAACAATATTTACAATAAAAATGGTATTTCGGTAGGCAATTTTCGGGATTGGCCCCACTTCCTCAAGCAACACGAGAAACACCTCGTTGTTGACTCTAAAATTTGCTATAAATCTAAAAATGGATTCAGTCTGCAGACTGAAGACTCATTTGTTGAATTATAACGAGCAACCCGCAGCACGATTCATTGTCTGTAGGTTGAGTTAATGCAGAAATTTTTATTAAACAGCTGTCTAAATTAGAAGTGAAAAAGTTTTATCTATTGGCAAAATTGCTTTTGATCGTAGAGATGCCAAAGCAACACATACAAAATAAACATTTCTTAAAAATCTTTACGAAAAAAATAAAAAATCAAGAGATGGCAATATTTAGTCTTCAGACTGCAGACTGCGTTTCAAAATCAAATTAGTCTGCAGTCTAACGAGTAAATATTTCTCGTTACTTTCCTCTCCTTTTCTAACGAGTAAACTTCATATAAAAAAAAACAGTCTGCAGACTGCGATTCGAGATGATGAATCCACCTTAAGGGACAACATTTATTGAAGTGCAAGAAATTTTTTTAGTAAATGAACTTACCGCTCTTCCGGTATCTCGAGAACATTACTGGCATTTCGCAAATTTCTTCTGCACAAACGATTATCGTAGTTCTGTTCAGCGTTTCGAAAAAATCCCGAGGGCAAGTGACCCAAACATTAACTTTTTGTTTTTAAAAACAATTTTTATTTCCAACAATTTTTTTGAAATAAAATTAAAATATAATAACAATATTATTATCAGCTGATAGGGATACCACCAACAAAGTGAAAGGATGTATTTTGTGAGTAAAAAAGTAAACAAAAAGTTAAAAGAAACTTGATGGCAATATTGTATTTTGACAAGAGGAAATTAATAACGTAACCAAACGTAAGCTAGACATAAATTGTTAGTCGAGTTATAGAAACCAAATTGATTACGTAATTGTTAGCGTACTGATCGTCTGTGTGCTATTACAAACGACTCATAGAAACAGGCTATAAATTTCTAAAATTTCAAATAAAAATTTTTTAATTTCAGTTTTCTGGAAGTAAAAAATATTTTGAAAAAAAAAAAATTTTTTTTCTTATGAAAAACTATTCTAACTCTTCTTTAACTCTCCGTCTAGCAACACTTCTGGTACCCTTAAACGCATGACAAGATCCGTAGGGACCTATTTTTGTTGATATGACATTTTCTATGAAAAAGACATTTTAAAATTTTTGTTTTGTTATTTTATTATTTTTTAATAATTAAATTGTTGATAAATAAATTAAAATATTTTTTTTTATACTAACATTCTGCTTACGAAACTATAACCGCATTTATACCCTTTTCGTTGCCTACTTGTGTTCTAGCTTGAACATCCGCGTATATCTACAAATAGAGATTAGTATTAGAAGGTAATAAAACAAATGTTAAATTCGCTAAAAAGCTAAAAAGAAGCCAAAATAAAGCTTATGTCTTAATGATTTCTTGTAATTTCAGTACAAGGTCCCTACGGACCTTGTCATGCGTTCCCGTACTACTCACCTTTAAACCTCAATAAAAACTAAACTATTGGGCGTATCACCTTGAATTTTCTTTTAAACGATTTTTGACAAAATTCTCTTGGAAAACAGGGTAACTGTTGGGGTACCTTGTCCTGGTCGAAATAGGAGTAATTTCAATTTGAGGGGTTAAGAAAAATAACTAAAAGTAATTTTTTGGGCAAACCTTAAAAAATATTTATTTAAAAAAAATATTGAAGCCAAACCTTGAAATTGATTTTTTAATGGTCCAATTTAATTTCGTTATGAATATTATTCATTTTTATTATTTCTAAACAATGTTTTATTTTTATCGTTATGTAATAAGTATATAAACTGTAATAATGCTTATCTAATGATTTTGATATAAAAATTTGATTTGTTGAACTTTTGTAAACTATAATTTGTCATTTTTTTAATTGCTTTAAAATATATAAATATTTTGTCATTTTAGTGTTAATTCTTTTAAAAACTTATATAAATAATTATAAAACAAGGTATATAATTAAAATAATTTGATATCAACAATTGTTATTTTATTGTTAATGAGTTTATTGAAAAACTTGTTGAGTTTTTTACTGTTTATAAGTACATAACTTTTAAATAAACTTTTATAAGTAAAATTTTTTTATCAGGCATTGACGCCAATAATATCGGTGTAACTTCTGTCTGAGGATCCTTCTCTTTGGCGTCCTATGAAGAACTAGAGAACTTATAGGTTTCCTACTCTAGTACTCTTACAGTACAATTTTTGAGATTCCTTCTATAGAAAAAGAAAAAGAAAAGCAATTAATTTAAAATTTAACTAGAGGACCCCTGCTGCTCCGCAGCATTATATTATATCATATTAATTTTTATAATATAATACCAAAATTTGCCAAGAGAAGTTAACGTACAGTAATGCCAAAATATGCCAAGAGAAGTTAACGTACAGTAAAAGTAAAGTTGATTGTCCACGCATAACTTTCCTCAAACCCAACGAATTTGCCAAGAGAAGTTAACGTACAGTAATGCCAAAATATGCCAAGATAAGTTAACGTACAGTAAAAGTAAAGTTGATTCTCCACGCATTACTTTCCTCAAACCCAACGAATTTAAACAGTTAATAGCTCAAAAGAAGGAGCTTGAACCACTGAGTGTTCTTAGACCTATGTCAACAGCCTACGTTAATTAGAACTCTAGTTATAGAGGTTTGAGAGAAGAAAAATATTGAAAAAAAAATCATATGAGTCTGATCACAAGGAAGATGTGTAAACATCTAAAAATTAAAGCATTTTTTATTAACGTTGTGCTGAACGCTATTGAAATTGGTGAGAATCGGTCCATGTTCAGACCTAGTCCCCATCCAAATGACCGGCATGTTTCCCTTAATGATCCATCGTGTGTAGTAATGTTTCATGTCCAAATTTATGTTTCAATTTTGGTTCGTCAAAAATCAAATTATTTTGATATTTTATGTTTCCAACCTGAATGTTCCACGGCTGTATCAATGTTTACTGTTTTTGCTCTATTATTTAATTGAGAGCAGTGCTGTAATGTTGTTTTGTATATCGGACTAAAGAAAATAAAAGACAAAAATGGAGAACATTTAAGATAATGAAAATTTTAAGAATTTTATTAATAATAATGAATACTGATAATTGAAATTTTAAGAATTTTATAAACTAATATAAAAATGTATAAATTTTTATAAATTTTTGAAAATTTTATAGCTGAATATAAAATTTATTTTCTTCCGCATATATTTGTTTAATATGTACTAATATATTCAATTTTAAAAATTTTATAAATAATAATGATAATGAAAATTTTAAGTATTTTATAAACTAATATAAAAATATAGAAATTTTTATAAATTTTATAGCTGAATATAAAATTTTTTTTCTTCCACATATAGTTCTTTAGTATGTACTAATATATTCAATAAACAAACAGAATTGATGTTTCCATCGTCTGTATTAAAAAAAAAACTTCATAGGCTTGTCAAAATGAAATGGCTGCAGCTTCAACTAAAACTTCAGCTAAAACTTTTTCGACAGAGCTGTTTTTTGACTTGCCACTAAAGGTTTGTGGCTTTACTAATTTTAGTACAAAAATACTGCCATACTGCAAAGTATAAGAACGTTTTCCAAATAAGAAAACGCATAGGAAAATCGTATCATAAAAAAATATGCAAGGGGCAAATCGTCGCATTCAATATCGAATAAAATCAGTCGAAATTGCATATTTTGGTTATTATTTAAAGAAGACGGACAATCGTCAGACCTCGTTCCACTTTTACTATTAACTGTGGATAATAACTTGCTATCTGTGACAGAGTTAAACTTCGCTTTGTATATTATTTGGGAAAATAAAAAAATAATTTCGATTGAAAAATTTCGATAATGAATGCGACGATTCGACCCCAGATATTTGTAAAGTGTGAAATTAGTTTAAAATCACGTGATTTTACTAAAAAACCTTTTTAAACTCTACTACCGGTTACATGTGTTTATTATTTTATTTATTTATTAAAAATAATATTAAATGCAGTGATATTTGTTAAATATATATATAATAAGTTGTAGTGTTACGAATAACTTTAAATGATTGAGAAAATTAATTATAAATTTTTATAAAAATAAATGTTTAATAAAATAGCAACATTCTATATGGAATACCGAAATTAGGCCCGTTTTAGATAAATACGTTTTTATAATGCTATTCGCTCCCTGATTTAATCTCCTTACACTTCATTTTGTGTGCCTTCATTTTATCTCCAAACACTTACTTTTGCCTAGGCTATTAATATTATAGATTTATTGTGTTATTTAAAAAAATTTTGTTTTATTATGAAAAATAGTAATAACTATTAAAAATGTTTATTAATGAAAGTTGTCAACATATAATTGTGTCCATATTACTATATTGAAAAAAGAAAAAAACAGAAAAAACATTTCCAAATAGAGTAAAGACGCGGTTTTCTTTAGAACTCAAATAAAACTAAACAAAATACCGAAATATTTTGGTGCAATTCTGGAAATCATTGTGGTTTGTGAATAAAAACATCTATTCAAGCAGTAAGCGCTATCTACATGTGTATAGCAAGCAACTGCTATGTTTGTCATACTTGATGGTTGCAGTTGTATGCTATACATTCATGGCGCTTTCTGTTGGTTGATGAATCAGCTAAATAATTGTAGCTTCCATTTCCGTAAATAGTTCCGCTTCCGTAAGGGAAGTTTGTGATTTTTACCCCCCTGATCGCATAGATGTTTACACATCAAAAAATCTTGGATGCAGAGTTTATTCATAAATTCTTTTAATATATAAGATTGGTATTCGAATTTAAAGTTTCAGTATCGTCAACAGTTTTAAAGTAGGAGCCGTACCCAACATTGGATGTAACATTGATTCGGCACAACCGAATATAACACTCTTACTTGTTTTTTTTTTGTTTTGATTGTATTTGTATTTATATTATTTTGTTTTTGTTTTGAAATATCAGTTTTGTAAGTTTTGTAAATAATATACTCGTATTTTGTTGTTTATAAAAATGCCGGCTAAACTGTTTTGAATGACATGGCATTTAATTTAAGCCCTATATATTTTCAAGTCACTTTACGCGCAAAATTCCTTGAGTGTATACAAAATTTTTAGCAGTACTCAATCAATAACTACAAGTACTGATTTATATCATGACATACGTGCTCTCTTAGTCTATATATTTTTTTCAAGTTTTTTTTTCAGAATTTTTCCAACAGCACCAAAGTAATACACTTGAAGTAATACACGAAAATAAATAAATATGTACATACGTAAATAAACGAGTATGAAATGTTTGTAAAAATCTTAATAACCGATAAAGCACGTGTCTGCACTAGACATTTATATTTATTTTTCCAGCAACTGTTCATTAACCTTTGATGTGAATTTTATATGTAATATAATTTCAATATTACATTATTTAATTACAATGGCTCTATTGAAGATGATTAATCGATTTATTAACAATGAAAAATGTTTACCTTTAACTGAAACTGTTCAGAATTACGGATTTCAATTAGAGATTCCGGGACTACTAATAAATAGTGCAAATAAGTGTGATTAACATAAATTATGTAGATTTTTTTGAATTTCTATTTTTACAGAAATTGGAATAATATTTATGTAGGAATATTAGAAGGAGTTATGTGTAGAAAGTGAAAGCCAACAAAAACATCATACAAAAGAGATATAGTAGAAATAACAGCCGTATTTATAACCAAAATTTAGACCCTGCTATCCGTTGAATAAGCATCCCTTAACAAAACTATGTTTAACTATGTTTAACTTTCACGGGGTCTATACTAGAGATAGATTAACATAGATATTTTTATATCAGCAAATTCAAATTCAATCGCAGAGAGAATTTTATTACGTGTAGACCTTATATAAGTGTTAATGCCGAGTTAGCCACACTTTGTTAAAATGTAACCGTATCGCATCATAACGTTCGCATTTAGACGAATTATAGAACGTAACCGCATGTTTCTGTGTAAATTAACCAAACTTAATCAGCTGTTCACAAATGTCATGTACAAACGTAGCAAAAATCTATTTTCAACAGATTGAGACGTTCCGGTTACGTGACAGTCGGTAACTGCTCTATATGCTTTTCATGTAACAGAAAAACACAGCTGACACGTTTGGTTACAGTTACGTGTGGCTCTATCGAAAGATAACTAATTTCTTATAAAAAATATAATTAGAGAGAAAAAAATTAATTTTTCAGTGATGCCAAAACAATGGAAACTCTTAACTTCTGTACCATAGTTAATTAAAACAATAAAAATAGAAGATTGCATTTAAGAAAATATATAAAATCTTAACCATTGTTTAAATATTTATAGTTTCTGACGTTTTCTTTCAACTGGTTTTTAAACATAATTGTATTTTTCAATGTTTTAATATTCTATGAATGAGAAATATTCTGTGAATAAATTCATAATTTCAAAAATTGCCAAGAAATTGTCAAATCGATCTCATAGGGGTGATTTGTATGGCGACTAAGTCCGAACATGCACATGCATAATTTCAATAGCGTTCGTCCTATGGCCAATAGAATATATTCTTATTTGCGACCTGTAGTTTGATTACAAGGTTAACATGGACACGGACGTCGCTAAATTGACTCAGAAAGCGATTCTGAATCGATCAGTATAATAAAAGGTGTAACTACCAAATATCAGCACTGCCTTACCACATAGTGGTATAGGGTATACAAATACCTCTGACGTAATATATCAATGCTTTGCGCAAACTTGGGTAAGCACTATTCTAGATTGGTTGCTGCTAGTCTCAGCAATTATTAAATCTTGCTACAAATTTTCCATAAAGAAACACACAAAAAAATTTCTGTATTTTTTTTTGCGATGTTTTGGCATACCAGCTATATTTTTGAGCAGCTTTCAATTGCTGGACTGGAGGGTATCAAAAATTCGACATAGCCGAATATAACACTCTTACTTCTTTTAACTGGTGTCTTAAATTTAATATATAATAACTTAAAAAAATTATTATTAAATAAATTATTGAACTATTCTTTTTTATATTATTGCAGTTATATTGCCGGTCGTTTCAAAATCATAACCAATGCTGAAACAAAGGGTCTTGGCACCTTTGTGGGTACATTTTCTTTGCCTTGTTTAATATTTTTATCGCTGGTAGAATTGAATTGGAGTAAGGTAAATTGGACATTTCTATGGGCCATGTTGATATCGAAAGCAGTAGTATTTGTTGTCGTTGTAATACTATCGCTGTTCATATCTAAGCCGATAAATGTAGCCAGAGCTGGTATGTTTGGTATATTTTGTACACAAGCCAATGATTTTGCAATCGGTTATCCAATAGGTAAAATTAATGCATATTGATTTTATACTTCTTTCATATTTAATTTTTTTTATTATTTTTTTTCCTTCTTTTTAATATTTAGTAATGGCTTTGTACAAAGATGTTCATCCGGAATATGCTTCATATTTATATTTGATGGGACCAATTTCATTGGTCATTTTAAATCCCATAGGTTTAATACTAATGGAAATAGCTAAAATTGCTCAAAATAAAGCAGATCAAGTAAGTTGTAATATAGCTTTTTTTATTATTTACTTAAAGATTTTTAATTTATCCTTTTATACTTTAAAGGCCAAAAATCCTCCTCTATGTCCCGAAAGCTGCCATGTTGAAGAAATGGCTAAACGTAATCGTTGCCTAAATGATAGAGTTTTGTTAATTTTAACTACCACCAGGTCATTATTTTTCAATCCTGTTTTTTTGATGACTGTTTTGGGTGTTGGTGGTTCGTTTGTTTTTACTGATGGTCTTCCCGAAATAATAGCTGGTGGTTTAAGAGTATTTGGTGAATCGTTTTCAGCCACCGCTTTGTTTTTGTTGGGTTTAAAAATTGTTGGCCAGGGTAGATCGTTAAAAGGATCTGGCTCTTTATTACCCAGCATATTGATATTGGTTAAAATGTAAGTTTTAAATAACCAACTGTACATTAAGAATTTAACACTTTTAATTTGAAAACAAAAAAAAAAAAAAAAACATTTTTAGCTTGGTTTTACCATTGGTTTGTCGCCAAACTGTTACTATAATGCAAGCTGGTACAGATCTGAACGATACCACAGAATTGAGTACTTTTGGCTTTCTAACTGGTACATTTCCAACCGCTCCGGGTGCATTTGTTATTGCCGCTCAATATAATGTTGAGGTAGAATTGGTAAGTCTATTGACATTTTTTTTATTTGATATTTTTAAAAATTCTATTATTTTATTTTTCAGATTGCAAAAAGTATGGTTTTATGTACATTTATCTCAGCACCTCTAATGTTTATCACTGCAAAAATGATTTCCATAACGAATCTCAATCCTGTTAATTATATTCATGAACTAGACGAGTTTGCATTCGATATAAGTGTGGCCGGTGTGGCTGCCTGCGTTTGCATGTTGTTGCTTTTGATATCGACGAAACGTGTTAGAAGATTGCCACATCGTATTACCTTCTGTTTGGTATTGTCACAGGTAAGATAGTTTTATCATTGAAATTGAATTTTTTACAAAGAGATTCAGCTCCAACATATTTTTTATAAAAAATTATTTAAAATTTTAAAGTACAAAAACATAAACATAATACAGCGATTTAAAAAAGGAAAAGTTTCAAACTTAAAAATATAATACTGAGGATAAATATTTTTACAGTAAAAATGTTTAACAAAAAAAAAAATTTTTTTTTTGTAATATCTTCTTATTTTTAAAATGAAATTTTTGTATAGTTTTAGGAAAAAAATATTTGAAAAATTATCATAACAAACATTTACACAACCACTATTTTTTAAAATAATTGTGTAAAAGTGTTTTGATTTTGAAGACGAAAATTTTTTGGTAAATTATTTTTTTTTTTTTAAATTTGGAAAATCATACTTTTGGAAAAATTTAAACAATTTGGAGAAAAGGGCAGTGTTTTCAGCTAGTTGCAAAAAAAAAAAAAAACAATTTTCATTCAAAAGTCGTAGATTTATTGATCCGCCCTTGAAATATTTTAAATTTTGTATGAACTGAATTTATAACTCCTGATCCTAGAGATCAGCGTTACGAAAACTTTTTGTGTTCAAGGTACACCTATCAAATCAAGAAATTTTAGAGATACACCAAAGAAAAAAGCAATGTTTATTTAATATTTATTTATTACTAAAATCAATATACCTTTTTTATACCCTATACCACTATATGGTTTGGGTATAATGACTGTGCTGCTGTTTGTAACTACCAATCTTTTATTATACCGATCGACTCAGAATCACTTTCTGAGTGTTCCGAATCTCTGAGTCGTTTTTGCGATGTCCGTCCGTCCGTCCGTCTGTCCGTCTGTATGTCCATGTAAACCTTGTAATCACACTATGAACATATTTTGATAAAATTTGGTATATAAGCTTTTATCGATCATAGGATGAACGCTATTGAAATTGGTGAAATTCGGCCATGTTCAGACCTAGTCCCCATACAAATGAC
This sequence comes from Cordilura impudica, assembly GCA_963682025.1. Taxonomy (NCBI): domain Eukaryota; kingdom Metazoa; phylum Arthropoda; class Insecta; order Diptera; family Scathophagidae; genus Cordilura; species Cordilura impudica. The sequence goes on along the minus strand of OY821519.1, from coordinate 28,174,217 downwards.
CCCTATGAAATCGACATAAATTCCCATAAGATCCAAATTATCATATACATCTCAGTCAAATTGGGTATGTAAGTGTTTATTATATCTATTAATCAGTAGTTCAAAAATAATCCCTACCGCACAATTCTTAGTCATAGGCCCCATATATAGCTACTTCCCGACCTTGACTCAAATCTATCAAAAAACAAATATATTGCACAGATTTTTTTCAAATTTGGTTTGTATATATTTTTTCAAGATATAAGTGACTTTACCAAATACGATCAGGATCGGTCAATTTTTCGACCTAGTCCCCATATAAATATAGCACCCGATATGAAGTTTTTCAATCTGCAGCCAAAAACAATTAATAACAATGCCACTCAAATTTGGTTTATGCTTATTTTCTATATCCAATTAGTTGGACCGAAGAGATAGGGCCTCTAAACCATGGTATAGGGTATCGTATAGTCGGTCTAGACTAACTGTAATTTTCTTACTTATGTTTTTATTTATTTAATCTTCACTTTTTATACTATGTGAACTAACAATAATTTTACAAATCTTAAAACTAATAGTTAATGTAATGTCCAGCAAGTGTTAGACAATACATAAATTGCTCAATGATACATAAAGAATAATGTTTTAAAAAATCATCCATATATGCGTCTTAGTGTATCAGTTCGGCTGTGTCCAACCGTCTAAGGCAGTGGTCTCCAAAGTTTTTGAACGAAGGGCCAAATAGAGTTTTAAAAATATGACCTGGGCCAAAAATATAAAGCACTAATAGAAGGAGAAAGTTTTCGTATGCAAGATTTTGTAAAAAAATTTGTAACACTAATAATTTATATTTTTTTACATTTTTATTTTTATTGAAAAAGTAATTAAAAAAAAGCATTAATGAGAATTATCCAACTGGGATTTAGTTGCATTTACAATATTATTAATGTTTATATGTTCTTGAGAAACTGATATCCTCAGAATTTCCGCCAAAGGAGAATCAGTCAATCTCTCACGAAGTTGACTTTTAATATATTTCATAGGAGAAAATGTTTGTTCACAAATATAAGTGCTCCCAAATATTGATATGTGCTCACTTGCAAATTTTTTAATATTTGTAAATATAGTGTCGTCTAACTTTTGGTATAATTCAATCATATTTCCTTTTTAAGTACATCCTTCAGAATGTCGTTTCTCTGCAAATCAGTCAGTTCTAGTTGCATATTTTCTTCAACAGAATTCACCTCTACTTCAAATGGATATCGAAATAAATTAAATTTTTTTCGCTTTTTTTAAAGTCACTAAATCTAACAATAAATTCATTTTGAAGTGATTCTATTGATTTTTCAAATTCCACATAAGGGAAAACATTTGTATATTGCTAAGTCTCCAACAATTTTGAGCAGCACTGAAAATGTACTATATTTTTATTGACGAGCTGGTTTCTAAATAATTTCAATTTAACTTCAAAAGATTTTACATCGTAAAATAATGCTTATTTTCCATTGCCTTGGAGCTTATAATTCAGATCGTTTATATGTGCAGTAATATCGGTTAAAAAAGCTAATTTATATAACCATGCATCATCTGATAATTCAGTAATAGGCTTTTGTTTTTCGTTCATAAAAATGTCAATTTCATGACGAAGATCAAAAAAACGTTTCTGTACTATCCCCCTATGATAAAGAACGTCGCCATATTCAGCATTAATTGATGTTAGAAATTCTTGAAATTGACGATGATTCAAACCATGTCTCCGAATAAAATTTATGGTTGAAATAACCACTGACATATTGGATTTTACATATAATATATTTCAACACAATGCTTGCTGATGTATAACACAATGTAGGTGCATAGGTTTTTTTATCCCCAGTGTTTCACACTACTTATTAATCCGTCCAGTGAGACCTATATTTGCTCCAATCATATTTTTTGCACCGTATGTAGTTACACACATCAACTGTTTATAATTTAATTGTAGTTCGGTCATTATCTCGGAAACTTTAAGAAAAATATCCTCTCCAGTGGTTGTTTCCTTAACCCTGGACGGTTACTGTTCGTCGAATCGACGAAGCTCATTTACTCTTTATCATATAAATCAAAAAAAGGGGCCAAATTCGTATCGAGTTTTAAGACTGAAAAATAATTTTTATTTTTATGTTTTATTTTTTTCTTTAGTTTTTGATAAAATGTTTAACTAAAAAAATTTTTTGTTTATATATTACTTCAAAAATCGTTCAGCTAGAAATTTTTAAAAAAAATTGTTCGTCGATTCGACGAAGAGTAACTTTAATGTACTATAATGAAGAGTAACCTTCCAGGATTAAGACTCTTGAAAGCAGCTAATTCTTCAGTTATCTGAAAAGCATTATTTATTCAAGTGCAATTGAAAAAAATAAAAATTTCCTTGCTTCTTCTTTTAGCTGCGAAAAAACGCTGGTACCAATATCTTCAAATCTTCTTATTATTGTGTTTGCAGATAAACTTAAATTTTTAAATGCACTCAATTTTTCTGGACATACCTCTTCTGCTATTTTCAGCACACATTTCTTCACAAATTCCCCGTCTGTAAATGGCCGCCCTGCGTCAGCAATATACAATATATGTACATGATAACTTGCTCGTACTGAAGATATATTTTGATTCGACATTTCTTTAAATATATTTTGCTGATTTGAAAGTGTTTTTTTTTAGAGTTTTAACTTCTTTTTTACGTAATTCTCCATCATATTTTAAGCATATCTCTGAATGCTTCGTAGTGCAATACTGTGGAACAAATTCAGGTTAGCAAAAGTTAGGTCGATTCTGAGAGTGAGGGGTGAAAATAGAGGCTAAATGAGAAGACCGTATCGCGGCGTTTGTTTATGTTAGTTCGAATTTTTTTTTAATCGACCTTCGAACTTTGCAGTCAAATGCCGATTTTCAGCATATTGTTTATATGGTTTTTAGGCTATAACTCTCGACTAATTGATATTTTTCCAATCTGTAAAAGCCAAATTATTGCTAGAGACCTGTGCAACAATTAAAATTTTTTCAAAAATTGATTTAGAAAAATTTTGTGGTGTTTATGAAGCAAAATTTTGGAAAAATTATTTTTTTTCATGCTTTTTGAAAATATTTTCCACAAAACTAAGTCTTTTTTGCTTTCTGTTTGATCAATAATATGCTTCTCAGTTTCTTCAATAAATTTTATTTGAAAAGAAAATGGTCTTAGTCGATAATTTGCGTTAAAAATCCCAAAACAATTAAATAGCGATTTAGGTAGAAGTAATTAAAAATGGAAGTTCCAAGAATTACGAATTAGTAAAACAACTTTTTTGTTTTCAACCACCGCACAGAAAGCGATTTTTTTTTATTTCGTACAAGCGAACTAATTTCAAAAATGAAGATTCGGTTAAGACTCGAAACTCAGCCGAAGCTGATGTCTTTTAATTTTCGCTCGGCCGTAATAATATTCGCTATTAATTTTTTCGGAACTTATTTCATTTTGTGAGTGATTTAAGTTAAGTGCATCGGTTTCATAAAAATAACAAAAAATACTCAATACTCGCTGAAATTTGTTGATGGTATAAAAACACCTTTGAAGAAGAGGAAGACGAGGGAAAAGAGGAAGAAGGGGAAGACAAAGATGAAATTCCAGAATATCTGGTGGACGAAATTATCGACCTTTCTGATGATGATGACGATGACCAAGATATTAGAGAGAGCAGTGATGTTGATCCACAGCCGCCTGCTAAACGGCAACTCGCCAAATCATTAATTTAATTTATTTCATTTTTTACTTAAAACTTTTCATAACTAACATTTCAAAAACTTTCACTATTTACGATTTAACAAAGACTAACATGTACGAAAAAAAACTAAACATAGTAATTAACTTCATGGCCTACTTAAATTATTATGAGTTTTAATAAGAGTTTTTAGTGTTGTTATATATACGGGATTAACAATTTAAATTTTTTTATAGAGAGTAGAAATATGTAATATGTACTTGAAAATAAAAACATTCACAAAAAAGGAAGTATAAAAGTTTTTATATTATATTAATTTTTATAATATAATACCAAAATACAGTAACGCCAAAATATGCCAAGAGAAGTTAACGTACAGTAAAAGTAAAGTTGATTGTCCACGCATAACTTTCCTCAAACCCAGCGAATTTAAGCCGTTAATATCTCAAAAGAAAGAGCTTGATCCACTGAGTGTTTTTAGACTTATGTCAACAGCCTACGTTAATTAGAACTCTAGTTATAGAGTTATAGAGTGATGGAAAATATTGAAAAAAATCTTGAAAAAAGTATAAATTGAATAAGGTGGGAGTTGAGTAAATTTCAGTGCTTGATGACATACTTATCCGTGTCTAAATACCTTTCATTTAAAAAAAAAAATGAAGGAAATCGGCCGGATAGAACGGCCAGACGGACTGACTAGTTTTCATAAATTCTTTTAATATATAGTATTAAAAAAAATTAAATTTGGATTAGTAATGGTTTTACAATTTTTTTTTTTTTATTATTTGTATTACTTTCACACTTTAACTCGGGGCCGGATGGGTTGCTATAACGGGCCGGCTATGGCCCGCGGGCCATACTTTGGAGACCTCTGGTCTAAGGCGTAGGTAGCCACGAGTATTTAGTAAATTTCGGGCAAGTATGTTAGGGTGAGTTACAAGTTTATTCAAATATCTCTGAGTTTGTGTCATAATTTCATCTTTGACAAGAGGAACATTTAATATACCTAATATGAAAAGATATTGAGTGAGAAATGTGAGCCTGTTTAACTGAGCACAGGCGATCTAAATTTTGAGCAATCATTGATAAGGCTGCTCTCACCTCTTCATTGCTCGACTTCAGACGTTCTCTTTATTTAATAGTAGTGAGAGTTGAAAATCCCAATTTGCATAAGTAGGTTTGTGGAAAATGGTAATAGATTTCCAACAGCACGCTTTGAAAGCAGTGGATACTCATTTTTTATATGTAGCCAAAAATTTGCTAGCTCTACTTCGGAAAATTTTAGTTTTAATGTCCGATCAGTTTATAACTCCATAAAGTCTTCCTCTTCGTTTATTGGTAAGTGTCCGGGAAATGTTATCCGAGAATGGATTTTGTACCCAGTCGATAGATTGCAGGAAAATAGGAAAAGAGGAAGTTAATTTTTTCTGCTAAAGCTCCAAGTGTTTCACTTTTTTTCTGCCATGACATTTGGAAACATTTCATTACTACCATTGACAGCATTGCTGATCCATAACATCAACTTAGTGCAACAGCTTTCAATTTTGTCCGTAGACGTTAAAATATTAGGATTCCTGCCTTGCAGTTTTCTGTTGGACTCATTTAAATGAACGAATATGTCCGCCAGATATGCAAGTTTTACTACCCATTCTTCTTTTTGAAACACAATGAACGAATATGTCCGCCAGATATGCAAGTTTTACTACCCATTCTTCTTTTTGAAACCCAGAAGCAAAATCTGAACCCTGGCCCTCTAAAAACGTCTGGGTCTGGTTTTTAGCTCGTAACTCCGAGATAGCACTTTTCCGGGGAAAAGCAATCGTACTTCTGTATGAAACAGAAGTGTCTGATGATCTGGTAACATTTTCTGACACACTGCATTAAACAGACGATAGTTCAGCGGTCGCGACTTGAAGTGAATGACAAATTTTGCAATTTCTTGTAGGACAGACAACAAATCATCAGGCAGGGACTTCATCATCAGTGCTTCCCTGTGTAAAAAAAACAATGTACATTTTTCATATTAGGGTTTTTTCAGAAGCCCTGGTTACAAATCCCCGCCATAGCTGCTGCTCCGTCCGTACAAATCCTTATGCAGTTGTGCCATTCCAAATTATGGTCACTGAAGTACTGGCCCGTTACTTTCAATATTTCTTCTTCTGTGGTATAACCAGGTAGTGGTAGACAAAGTAAAAATCCTCTTTCATTTCAGATCCGTCACTGTACCTCACATTTGAGATGAGATGCGCGTGACCAATAGGTTCCTCGACTTGTAACTCAAAAACTCCACTAAGTCTTAACTTTTCAATTAACGTTGATTCAATGTCGCTAGAAATATCGTTAATGCGACGTGAGATTGTATCTGCTGATGCTTTTATTTTTCCGATTTCCTTATCTGCTTCTTCGCTAATCATAACCTTGAAAACTTCTTTGCAGTTTATGTATTTTATAATATTTTGCTATTAACAATAAATTAATATAAAAAAATATCAATTTAAAATGGAAATTGATATAGAAAAATTAAAAACAGAAGTGTTAATTCGTCCCGTGCTTTGGGACCAAACAAATAATTCCGCGGCACCACGGTACACCAGTGTGCTGCGGCACACGCTTTGCGGAACAATGCTATAGATATACTTACCAATCTAAAAATTTCAGGCTAGACAGTCTTAAATATTATAAAAAACATATTAAAAAAATACTATCTTTTAAAAATGTCATAAATTAAAATTAAAAAAAAAATATATAATCATGTTGTATATCAAACCTAACAAACTAATAATTGTGTCTTTTTAAATTAATTAAAAAAAAACCCGAGATAAAGAAAATATAAAAATAATATAATATTTATATATGTATATCACTAGGAAGTATGATTCCTGGAATTTTAATTAAAATCTGAAGTGGTCGTGTTGTTTTGTCTAGAAATAAACATATAAATCATAAACTCTCAAGAAAACATTAGGAACTTAACGTTTATTTTTGAAATATAAAATATTATGTTCTCATTAAACATGAAATATAGAACTATTTATTATAAAAAATAATAAATTATAAAATACTAAACTGTATAGTTAAAATATTTTTCAAGAAAAAAAAGGGATTTTTTTTTGAAAATTTTAATTAATATAATATATGTATATACATACATAAATTTGCCCATAATTGTGAAAGTAGTCTAAGTCAAAATAATATAAAAAAAAAATTAGCGTCCGCAGTAGTTATTTTTTTAAACTAAAGGTGTGTTTACATATGTAAATTCAGTTTTACGATCCATACGTAATTCCGTGTGTGTGTCAAAATTGGCGTTCTACATACGATTCATAATTTTTGCGTTCAAACGTACATATGTATTTCCGTATGATATAACCTCTAAATGTAAACAACAGCTGATTTAATTTGTGAATTTACAAAAATTTATTGTTAAAAGTAAAGTTATATATTTTATATATTTTTTAATTGTTAATTAATATTAAACAATTTACTTTTCTTTCAATATTATTCTTTATAATTTACTCTGTTTTTCTTTCGCTACAAGCAGTGTTGTATTTTCATATGTTTGCCTTGCCAAAATAGAACCTGGTCTAATTGAAAAATTCACATATGTCTTGCAAAATGTTTTGTACATAAACAATGTTTGAAAGGGTTCACACTATGTGTAAAAATTACACGTGCTAAAAAACTACGAGAAACACAAGCAAAACACGTAGTGTGAACGCAGTTTAACAGTTGTTTCAAATTGTCGATTACGTCTATACACTCCTTCTGCTCTCCTGCTGGCAGACAGGTTTTTATATGTGGTTGAGGTTTGATGACAATGCCGTCCACTACAAAGTTGTTATTGTTTTTGATAAAATCCAATGTTTTGTTTCTTGGCCAACATGGATCTGGCCTATAGAAAACAAAACTGAGTCAAATTTTCCTCTCAAAGTGGTACATAGCTTTTCTGTGCTCTTAATCCATCCAAGTTCCACTTATTTTTATACCCTATACCACTATGTGGTTTGGTTATAATGACTTTGTGCTGCTGTTTGTAACTACCAATAATATTTGACCTATACCGATCGAATCAGAATCACTAGCTGATTCGATTTAACGATGTCTGTCCGTCCGTCCGTCCGTCTGTGTGTCCATGTAAAGTTTGTAATCAAACTGCAGGTCGCAAATATGCATATATTTCGATGAAATTTGGTATATAAGCTTTTATCGGCCATAGGATGAACGCTATTGAAATTGGTGAGAATCGGTCCATGTTCAGACCTAACCCCCATACAAATGACCCCTATGAAATCAACATAAATTGCCATAAGATCCAAATTATCATATAATTCTTAGTCAAATTGGGTTTGTATGTGTTTATAACATCCATTAATTAGTAGTCCAAAAATGATCCCTATGGGACAACTCTTAGTCATAGGCCCCATATAGAGCTGCTTCCCGATCTTCACTTAAATCTATCAAAAAACAAAAATATTTCACGGATTCTTTTCAAATTTTGTTTGTATATATTTTTGTTAAATACAAGAGACTTTACCAAACATGATCAGGATCGGTCCATTTTTAGGCCTAGTCCCCATATAGATATAGCATCCGATATGAACTTTTTTATATCTGCAGCCAAAAAAATTAATAAAAATCCCACTCAATTTGGTTTATACTTATTTTCTATATCCAGTTAGTTGGGTCTGAGAGATAGGGTTTCTAAACGCATGGTATAGGATATCGTATAGTCGGTCTAGACCGACTATAATTTTCTTACTTGTTTTTTTTTTTTTTTTGGAAAATATAACCTAAAGTGGTATGAACAATATAAACTTATATTTCAAAGTAAATGAAAATACAACTTACCCTTTCCCAATTAATATACGTTTTTAAAAATATAATTAATTCCGGTTTCTTTGTGACGCTTTGTTATTTTATGAATTCGTTACGTCCTCCAGGTGATTGCCTTTGATTCATTTACGTTCACCAACGTCCGTTCGTTTGTTTACAGGACGATTGTTCATACAGTATATTTTTGGATTAAAAAAAAATTGTACAACCCAAAGACTATGATAAATTTGCCTGTAATTTGTATTTTAAATATTCAATAACATAAAACACAGAAAAGGCAATGAAAACACTCCCAGCTATGATTTTAGTAATTCACCTTATAATTGTGAAACACTTGCAGTTTCGTTATTGTTGTTCTATAAATGTACCATTAGTTTAAAAACTTTTATCTCTAGCTACACAGTTTGTCTAGAAAGTATTCTTACCTTACAGCGATCTGTTGGAAGATATAGTAAAAAAATTGAGTGTCGTTATATATTCTTTAAAAATGTATGTAAAAAATGTTTTGAATTTTAAGACGATTATAAATTTAGCAAAAAAAAAAAAATCTTTTGTGAAAAACTTTAAGAATTTTATAAAATTTTATAAAAATAAATGTTTATTTGTATCTTACAAAAATTTATTTTTCAGGATATATTTTCGCTGCAATTTTTTGTAAAAATATATCCTAGTAATATGTATCACTTATAGCAATCAACTGCAGGGGCTCTGGTAATATAAAAATATTTATTATTATTTATTATTTCAACTAGTTAATTTTTTTTTACATTTTCCATTTTTCATTTTTCGTTTTTCGTTTTTCATTTTTCATTTTTAATTTTTAATTTTTAATTTTTAATTTTTAATTTTTAATTTTTAATTTTTAATTTTTAATTTTTAATTTTTAATTTTTAATTTTTAATTTTTAATTTTTAATTTTTAATTTTTAATTTTTAATTTTTAATTTTTAATTTTTAATTTTTAATTTTTAATTTTTAATTTTTAATTTTTAATTTTTAATTTTTAATTTTTAATTTTTAATTTTTAATTTTTAATTTTTAATTTTTAATTTTTAATTTTTAATTTTTAATTTTTAATTTTTAATTTTTAATTTTTAATTTTTAATTTTTAATTTTTAATTTTTAATTTTTAATTTTTAATTTTTAATTTTTAATTTTTAATTTTTAATTTTTAATTTTTAATTTTTAATTTTTAATTTTTAATTTTTAATTTTTAATTTTTAATTTTTAATTTTTAATTTTTAATTTTTAATTTTTAATTTTTAATTTTTAATTTTTAATTTTTAATTTTTAATTTTTAATTTTTAATTTTTAATTTTTAATTTTTAATTTTTAATTTTTAATTTTTAATTTTTAATTTTTAATTTTTAATTTTTAATTTTTAATTTTTAATTTTTAATTTTTAATTTTTAATTTTTAATTTTTAATTTTTAATTTTTAATTTTTAATTTTTAATTTTTAATTTTTAATTTTTAATTTTTAATTTTTAATTTTTAATTTTTAATTTTTAATTTTTAATTTTTAATTTTTAATTTTTAATTTTTAATTTTTAATTTTTAATTTTTAATTTTTAATTTTTAATTTTTAATTTTTAATTTTTAATTTTTAATTTTTAATTTTTAATTTTTAATTTTAAATTTTTAATTTTTAATTTTTAATTTTTAATTTTTAATTTTTAATTTTTAATTTTTAATTTTTAATTTTTAATTTTTAATTTTTAATTTTTAATTTTTAATTTTTAATTTTTAATTTTTAATTTTTAATTTTTAATTTTTAATTTTTAATTTTTAATTTTTAGTTTTTAATTTCTAATTTTTAATTTTTAATTTTTAATTTTTAATTTTTAATTTTTAATTTTTAATTTTTAATTTTTAATTTTTAATTTTTAATTTTTAATTTTTAATTTTTAATTTTTAATTTTTAATTTTTAATTTTTAATTTTTAATTTTTAATTTTTAATTTTTAATTTTTAATTTTTAATTTTTAATTTTTAATTTTTAATTTTTAATTTTTAATTTTTAATTTTTAATTTTTAGTTTTTAATTTTTAATTTTTAGTTTTTAATTTTTAATTTTTAATTTTTAATTTTTAATTTTTAATTTTTAATTTTTAATTTTTAATTTTTAATTTTTAATTTTTAATTTTTAATTTTTAATTTTTAATTTTTAATTTTTAATTTTTAATTTCTAATTTCTAATTTTTAATTTTTAATTTTTAATTTTTAATTTTTAATTTTTAATTTTTAATTTTTAATTTTTAATTTTGAATTTTTAATTTTTAATTTTTAATTTTTAATTTTTAATTTTTAATTTTAATTTTTAATTTTTAATTTTTAATTTTTAATTTTTCATTTTTAATTTTTAATTTTTAATTTTTTAATTTTCATTTATCATATTCCGATTTTCATTTTTAATTTTTTAGTATTCATTTTTTATTTTTCGATTTTAATTTTTTAGTTTTTATTTTTCACTTTTATTTTTCGTTTTTAATTTTTTATTTTTCATTTTTTTATTTTTCATTTTTTTATTTTTCATTTTTCGTTTTTATCTTTCATTTTTTATTTTTAATTTTTTATTTTTCATTTGTTATTTTTCATTTTTTTTTATTTTTTGTTTTTTAATTTTTATTTTTCATCTTTTATTTTTAATTTTTCGTTTTTTATCTTTAATTTTTTATTTTGCATTTTTCATTTTCGTTTATTTTTTCATTTTTATACCCTATACCGCTATGTGGTTTGGGTATAATGACTTTGTGCTGTAACTACCAAAAATAGTTGACCTAGACCCATCTTTTATTATACCGATCGAATCAGAATCACCATCTGATTCGATTTAACGATGTCCGTCCGTCCGTCCTTCTGTGTGTCTCTATGTAAACCTTTTAATCTAACTACAGGTCGCAAATATGAATATATTTTAATGAAATTTGGTATGTATGCTTTTATCGGCCATAGGATGAACGCTATTGAAATTGTTTAAATTCGGTCCATGTTCAGACCTAGTCCCCATACAAATGACCCCCTTCTAAATTGCAATAAGATCCAAATTATCATATACATCCATTTGTCAGTTGCTCAAAAATGAACCCGATATGACAATTCTTTGCCATAGCCACCATATAAGGCTGCTTCCCGATTTTCACTTAAATCTGTCAAAAAACAAAAATATTGCACAGATTTTTCTCAAATTTGGTTTGAATATATATTTTTTAAAAATGTACGTGACTGTACCAAATATGGTCAGGATCGGTCCATTTTTCGATCTAGTCCCCATATAAATATAGCATCCGATATGAACTTTTTTATATCATATCTCAAATTTGGTTTATGCTTAATTTCTATATTCAATTTGTTGACCTAATGATAGGGCCTCTAAACGCATGGTGTAGGGTAGCGTATAGTCGCTCTAGACCGGCTATAATTTTCGAACTTGTTTTATTTTGACTGGGGCATTCCAGAAGTATGGGCAGATATACATACATATTTATGTACGTTTTTATAAACACTAGTGTAGCCGAGCACTCGAAATTCAAGTGCAAATTCTAGGAAATATTTTTTCATTAAATTTTTGTCCCAATGTTTTTTAATCTATATATTTAAAAATTTATGAATATTTAATTGAGCCTAAAGGTATGTTAATCATCTTTAGCAATTCACAATTCAACTCAGAGCGTCTGATATATAATTTAAATCATTCGCATTAACAGGGTGTAACGAATTGTTATAAATATTTTATTTTATTTAATTTAATATAACGGGTGATTTTTTAAGAGCTTGATAACTTTTTTTTAAAAAAAAACGCATAAAATTTGCAAAATCTCATCGGTTCTTTATTTGAAACGTTAGATTGGTCCATGACATTTACTTTTTGAAGATAATTTCATTTAAATGTTGACCGCGGCTGCGTCTTAGGTGGTCCATTCGGAAAGTCCAATTTTGGGCAACTTTTTCGAGCATTTCGGCCGGAATAGCCCGAATTTCTTCGGAAATGTTGTCTTCCAAAGCTGGAATAGTTGCTGGCTTATTTCTGTAGACTTTAGACTTGACGTAGCCCCACAAAAAATAGTCTAAAGGCGTCAAATCGCATGATCTTGGTGGCCAACTTACCGGTCCATTTCTTGAGATGAATTGTTCTCCGAAGTTTTCCCTCAAAATGGCCATAGAATCGCGAGCTGTGTGGCATGTAGCGCCATCTTGTTGAAACCACATGTCAACCAAGTTCAGTTCTTCCATTTTTGGCAACAAAAAGTTTGTTAGCATCGAACGATAGCGATCGCCATTCACCGTAACGTGGCGTCCAACAGCATCTTTGAAAAAATACGGTCCAATGATTCCACCAGCGTACAAACCACACCAAACAGTGCATTTTTCGGGATGCATGGGCAGTTCTTGAACGGCTTCTGGTTGCTCTTCACTCCAAATACGGCAATTTTGCTTATTTACGAAGCCATTCAACCAGAAATGAGCCTCATCGCTGAACAAAATTTGTCGATAAAAAAGCGGATTTTCTGCCAACTTTTCTAGGGCCCATTCACTGAAAATTAAACGTTGTGGCAGATCGTTCGGCTTCAGTTCTTGCACGAGCTGTATTTTATACGGTTTTACACCAAGATCTTTGCGTAAAATCTTCCATGTGGTCGAATAACACAAACCCAATTGCTGCGAACGGCGACGAATCGACATTTCACGGTCTTCAGTAACACTCTCAGAAACAGACGCAATATTCTCTTCTGTACGCACTGTACGCATTCGTGTGGTTGGTTTAATGTCCAATAAAGTAAACTGAGTGCGAAACTTGGTCACAATCGCATTAATTGTTTGCTCACTTGGTCGATTATGTAGACCATAAATCGGACGTAAAGCGCGAAACACATTTCGAACCGAACACTGATTTTGGTAATAAAATTCAATGATTTGCAAGCGTTGCTCGTTAGTAAGTCTATTCATGATGAAATGTCAAAGCATACTGAGCATCTTTCTCTTTGACACCATGTCTGAAATCCCACGTGATCTGTCAAATACTAATGCATGAAAATCCTAACCTCAAAAAAATCACCCTTTAGTTTTAAGACAGATTAAATACAAATTTTATCATTCTCAGCTTCTCCTCCATATGAACTATAACTATGCCAATTTTCACACTCCTCCGTGCCCGCATATTGCTTAAAAAGGGAACTAAAAATTTACCTTCACGTATTAATATATAGATTTTATTTATTAAATTTTTCACAAAATAATAATATTTTTGATGTGTAAACATCTATACGCAAGGGAGTGTCAAAATCTATTTCACAATACAATCACAAAAACAGCGTAAGATGTAAGACGTAAAACAAAATCGGTGTGATTTATGATTGTATTGGTGTAAAAATTATGATATGTAATAACCTGTTTGAAAGTGAAAAATAAAAAATGAAAAATCAAAAATGAAAAATAAAATATGAAAAATGAAAAATAAAAAATGCAAAATGAAAAATAAAAAATTAAAAATAAAAATGAAAAAACGAAAAATGAAAAATGAAAAATAAAAAATTAAAAATAGAAAATGAAAAATAAAAAAATAAAAATTGAAAATGAAAAGTGAAAAATGAGAAATGAAAAATAAAAAATTAAAAATTAAAATAAGATAACAAACAAGCAAGGACGTTTTCAACTCCACTCTTCATTAAAATATATATAAATTTTCTCCTGAAGATGAACATCGAAGATGTTCGAAATATCGAAAATTTAATAAATAATTTTTAAAAATGAAACATTAATATTTGGATTTTTATTTTTAATTGATGACCTTGAGCCAAACAAAAAAAAAAACCCCATCAAAAATTAAAAATTAAAAATTAAAAATTAAAAATTAAAAATTAAAAACTAAAAATTAAAAATTAAAAATTAAAAATTAAAAATTAAAAATTAAAAATTAAAAATTAAAAATTAAAAATTAAAAATTAAAAATTAAAAATTAAAAATTAAAAATTAAAAATTAAAAATTAAAAATTAAAAATTAAAAATTAAAAATTAAAAATTAAAAATTAAAAATTAAAAATTAAAAATTAAAAATTAAAAATTAAAAATTAAAAATTAAAAATTAAAAATTAAAAATTAAAAATTAAAAATTAAAAATTAAAAATTAAAAATTAAAAATTAAAAACTAAAAATTAAAAATTAAAAATTAAAAATTAAAAATTAAAAATTAAAAATTAAAAATTAAAAATTAAAAATTAAAAATTAAAAATTAAAAATTAATAATTAAAAATTAAAAATTAAAAATTAAAAATTAAAAATTAAAAATTAAAAATTAAAAATTAAAAATTAAAAATTAAAAATTAAAAATTAAAAATTAAAAATTAAAAATTAAAAATTAAAAATTAAAAATTAAAAATTAAAAATTAAAAATTAAAAATTAAAAATTAAAAATTAAAAATTAAAAATTAAAAATTAAAAATTAAAAATTAAAAATTAAAAATTAAAAATTAAAAATTAAAAATTAAAAATTAAAAATTAAAAATTAAAAATTAAAAATTAAAAATTAAAAATTAAAAATTAAAAATTAAAAATTAAAAATTAAAAATTAAAAATTAAAAATTAAAAATTAAAAATTAAAAATTAAAAATTAAAAATTAAAAATTAAAAATTAAAAATTAAAAATTAAAAATTAAAAATTAAAAATTAAAAATTAAAAATTAAAAATTAAATATTAAAAATTAAAAAATTAAAAATTAAAAATGAAAAGTGAAAAACGAAAAATGAGAAATGTAAAATAAAAAATGACATTTAAAAAATGTGAAAAATAAAATAAAAAATGTGAAAAATGAAAAAAAAAATGAAAAATAAAAAATGAAAAACGAAAAATGAAAAACAAAAAGTGAAAATTGAAAAATAAAAAATGAAAAACGAAAAATTAAAAATGAAACATGAAAAATAATAAATGAAAAATAAAAAATTAAAAATTAAAAACGAAAAATAAAAAATGAAAAATAAAAAATGAAAAATAAAAAATGAAAAATTAAAAACGAAAAATGAAAAATAATGAAAAATTAAAAATAAAAAATTAAAAATAAAAAATGAAAAATGAAAGGCGAAAAATGTAAATTAACCGGTTCAGTTAATAAACAATAGTAAATAGTTTTATATTAGCAGATCCCCTGCAGTTGTTTGCTATAAGTGACGCATAGATGACGCTTTCTGTTTGATTTTAAAAAAGTGCCATAAAAAAAATCTTTAATTAATTAGTTTTAATAATATCTAGCTGCAGTTAGTTTAATTACTATTAAGATGGCTTGTTTCGTTAAAAGTTATTGTGATTTATTTATGTTAAAATTTGTAAAAGTGGTCTAAGTCATTTTTAATGATTTTTTTTTCTTTTATGAAAAATGAAGAATTCTGTGAAAAGTAGACAGAAAGAAATAAAAATTTATTTGTAATAATATATACATATATCTGATTTTTTAATTCTTATATAAACTTTTCTTTATTATTTTTTTCTTTACAGTTTATGTGTTGCGTTAGTGTTATTCTGTGGTCCAAAATGGAGCATGTTCAAAAATGGCCACTCATAATACAATTCTTTTTATTCAATATCGGTACCTATAGCAGCAGGCTGTGGACAGGCATATTGGCTATTACATTATTATTCCTACAATGTCGCAGTGTGTGTTTTGTGCTCAAATTGTGGCCATATATGGTGAGTATTTTGCTTCCCATTTAAAATTTGTTTTTTTTTTTATATAAAATAAAATTTTTTAGGTTGCTTTCGCTTGGGGCGTTCCAGCAATTATATCAGGCTTACTGGTGGCCTTCGATAGTAATGTTATGTCTAATGAAAAACATAATCCTAGCTTCCAATATGGCAATGCTCAGGCAGCCATATCGGTATTTATGCTAGTCATGTGTTTTATTGGTAAGTTTTTGTTTTTCTTAAAGGAAATTTAATATGAATTAAATGAAAAATGATGAAAAATATTTATGTATTGACAAGTTATTAACCATTTAATGATTTGTTTTAATAAAATTTGCTTAAACTTTTGAATTGAAAACTTTAAAAATGTTTTTAAAAGACAAGTTAAGGTCGGGAAACTTTTAAAGGTTTTAGTTCTGATGAAGTTTGAAGAGGTTTTATTGTGATAGATTAAGGTTATTTAGTGATGTTTAAATAAAGTTTTCAAGCTGAGTAATTAATTAAAAAAAAACATATATTAAATATATATTTAAAATATAAAATTGTTTTGAAATAATGTTTTTCTATTATAAAAAACCATTTTAGTAACGGTTGGCTGTTTGGTTATTCATCAGCGCTATAAAAAACGTTATGAGCAATATTTGACATATACCCGAGAATTATCAAATCCCGAATCAGGTGGTTTATTTATGCTAATTTAATATTTACATATTAATAATAAGGTTTAATGATTTTTTTTTTAGAAAACACTGATATACAATCTACAATATCGACGTCAAATTTAATAGTAACCCCTCCTAATAACAATATCCATCATAGGCGTCGTCAGACTTCTTACTCCTCTTCAGATGATGATGATATGTTGCCTAGTAATGGTCTTAGAAATCCAGCTTTTAATGACGAAATTGTTGGCGGCTGTGGTAATGGCATCGGTGGTACATGTTGTTCTTCCTCCAGTACGGTTACAAGTCCCACAACTGCTACTGTTGTTATGGACATAGAAGATCTTTTGAATAAACGCAATGTAGAACAAAATAAAAATAAAAACAAATCCAAAGACTCAGATATTACACCATCATCGGTGGTTGAATCGTAAGTCAAATACAATCATACTCATGATACCCTGACCTGACCCAAAAGTTAGTTTAGAGTTTCAGTAATTTTCAATATTTTTTTCGTTTTTCCAGCAATCCTAATGTTCGTTCTAGCATTTGTGGTCCGGCGTACAATTGTGCAGCGAGTACTTCAGCAAATTGTCAATCGATTATTGAGCAATATGAGGAACATTCACGACGTGACTTGGAACCGTTGGAGAAAACAAACGATGAAGATGAAAATCAAACTTTAAAACATATTGTTTTGTTGATCATCTTACTCTGTTCAATGTTTGTGGTAAGTTTTCATTGGTTTACTACCCTATTTGAAAAATTAACTCTTTGTTAATGGAAATCCTTATTTTTCTATTGTTTTTAGGGTTTGTCTGTTTCTATATGGACTCTTATTATGGAAGGAATGTCTGGCATTTATTTGGAATTAATGTTTTTGGATGCTTTTTTGAATTTCGGTCAAAGTTTAATAGTAATGGCTGTGTTTATTGGAGATATTGGTGAATTATTTATGCCTTTAGTTAAAATTTGGCGTAAAATGTGGTATTTGTTAAAAGAAATATTTTTAAAATATTTTGCATTTTAATTAATCTTTTTTTTATTTAATGTGTTTACAGGTATGGTGCCAATGTTGAATGTTGTTACTTTGCCCCATTGGTCTAATGTCAGCCAGGAGACCAAACACATTTGTGAACAATTCCGTAATCATCATCTGGATAATTGTAAAAAGGACATTGCTAAAGATAGAAGGTAAGAAAATTTATAAATTTTATAAAGGGTAACTCCTTTTTATAATCAACGAATGGGTTTCCCATAAAAATTTAATTTTTAAATTTTAATTTTTAATTTTTAATTTTTAATTTTTAATTTTTAATTTTTAATTTTTAATTTTTAATTTTTAATTTTTAATTTTTAATTTTTAATTTTTAATTTTTAATTTTTAATTTTTAATTTTTAATTTTTAATTTTTAATTTTTAATTTTTAATTTTTAATTTTTAATTTTTAATTTTTAATTTTTAATTTTTAATTTTTAATTTTTAATTTTTAATTTTTAATTTTTATTTTTTAATTTTTAATTTTTAATTTTTAATTTTTAATTTTTAATTTTTAATTTTTAATTTTTAATTTTTAATTTTTAATTTTTAATTTTTAATTTTTAATTTTTAATTTTTAATTTTTAATTTTTAATTTTTAATTTTTAATTTTCAATTTTTAATTTTTAATTTTTAATTTTTAATTTTTAATTTTTAATTTTTAATTTTTAATTTTTAATTTTTAATTTTTAATTTTTAATTTTTAATTTTTAATTTTTAATTTTTAATTTTTAATTTTTAATTTTTAATTTTTAATTTTTAATTTTTAATTTTTAATTTTTAATTTTTAATTATTAATTTTTAATTTTTAATTTTTAATTTTTAATTTTTAATTTTTATTTTTTAATTTTTAATTTTTAATTTTTAATTTTTAATTTTTAATTTTTAATTTTTAATTTTTAATTTTTAATTTTTAATTTTTAATTTTTAATTTTTAATTTTTAATTTTTAATTTTTAAGTTTTAATTTTTAATTTTTAATTTTTAATTTTTAATTTTTAATTTTCAATTTTCAATTTTTAATTTTTAATTTTCAATTTTTAATTTTTAATTTTTAATTTTTAATTTTTAATTTTTAATTTTTAATTTTTAATTTTTAATTTTTAATTTTTAATTTTTAATTTTTAATTTTTAATTTTTATTTTTTAATTTTTAATTTTTAATTTTTAATTTTTAATTTTTAATTTTTAGTTTTTAATTTTTAATTTTTAATTTTTAATTTTTAATTTTTAATTTTTAATTTTTATTTTTTAATTTTTAATTTTTAATTTTTAGTTTTTAATTTTTAATTTTTAAGTTTTAATTTTTAATTTTTAATTTTTAATTTATAATATTTAATATTTAATTTTTAATTTTTAATATTTAACTTTTATTTTTTTTTTTTATTGTTTATCTTTATTAACTTTTAATTTTTAATATTAAATTTTTAATTTTAACGATAAAAAAATATGTGGTAGTACTTGTTTAGGCCAATGGACACGTGCAGTATTAATATACACACAATTGCAATGACTTCAACAATAAGAATTACAACATATACAACATATCTTAAGAAAAACAACAAACACACTAAAAAAATTAATTTTTTCGAGAGTTTTTCAAAGTTTCATTCATAACTCGTGACCTATTTTGACGATTTTAAACATCAACTCCTTTGGGATGTTAATAAACGATTTTATACAAAAGCGAACGGTCTAGCTTAGATATTGACGGCGTGATCGTGATTTCCACAGACAGACGGTCATCGCTAAATCAACTTTCCTTGTTATAATGATCAAGAAAATATATGGTTTTGGAGGCTCTGGAATTTTCTTCGATTCGTTACAAACGGAATGACAAACCTATATATACCCTCTGCCACTGAGGTGTGGAGGGTATAAAAAACAAGTTTTAGTAAAACTAATTCAAATTTAATTGTTCAAAACATTCGCAATCATTGATGAATTCAAAAGAAAAGGAAGACAAATATTTTTATATGTTTAGTATTTTCTTGCATAACCTTTATTTTTTGTTACATGAGAACATCTTTTAGGCATTTAGGCTATGAGCTTTTAAAAATAATCCCTTGGAATTGCAATATACTGTTGTGTCAATTGGACAAATTATTACGATATTACGTTTAGCAATCATCAACATGTTCTCAATCGGGAGACTGTGGTGGCCACGACATTACCTTGAGGTGATTTTCCTCAATGATGTGTGCTTGGGATCGTTATCGTGTTGAAAAGTCCACACAAGTGGCATTTCCCATTTCTCATACGGAAGCATAACTGTGCTAGGAAGGTCTCATTGTATTTGTGATGCGGTAAATTGGACCAATTCCATACAACGAAAAACATCCCCTCACCATAATGTTTCCACCTACATGCTTTACTGTCTACATTGTGTCTAAATTTAAACTATTCACCATTAGGACTGCGAACATTGACTCTTCCGTCTGACCCCGGAATGCTGAATGTAGACTCATCAGACCATAACACATTTCTCCACTGCTGTTGAGTCGAATTCAAATGTTGGCGGCCAAACTTAAGTCGTGCTTTTTGGTTTTTTCTGACACTTCTAAATTCTGAGACCATAATCTCGGGCTCTTCTCTGGGAACTGCTATGGGATATTTCGCAAAACAAAATAATTATTCGGTCTTCTATTTCTGTTGTTATACGGGGTCTGCCTCCTTTATGAACTTATATAGAAGTTTCCGCTATTAATTATACGACAAATTCTTGATTTGGGAACAGAGTATTTTGAATAAATTTAATTTTGAGAAAGTCTATTTTGAAAGTCAACATTTAGATTTTTAAATTTATACGATGATTATTTATCTTTCCAACATCTGACTAAAACTATTAAAGTAAAATAATTAAAACGCAGTTTTTAATAAAATGCCAAAATTATAAAAAAGACTGCGATTGCCGTTATTACTACCAAATGACTTGCTAATTGTTAATTGCTTTGTAAAAAGAAAGGGAAATTGCAGATCCAAATGTTTTGAATTCTTGTGCTTTGACTATTTTAATAAATATTAATTTTTGTTGTTGTTTTTAACACTATGCGACAAATCCACACTTTTTACTTTGGACACGCAAATCTCTATCACCGATTGAAAGTAATTGGTGTGTAATTATGTGATTTGACATTTGGGGCTCTTAGGCAGAATTTTCGCGAATTGCGGTTTGAAAATTTTTTTTTGAGAAAAGTTTGATTAATAAAAATATATGACTACCGAGTTCTCCGATCAAAATTCTATATTCACATTTGTCCCATGAAATGGATCGGTGAATATTTTTTTTTAGAACATTTGAACCCTTGAGCTCCTACGAAAGTGGATCTCTTAGGCCCTTATTTCCAAAATGTCCAAAATTATACCATAACTACGTACATTTCTGGTACAATATATTCAAGAAAAATGTAGACCGACCAATTGATAATAATGAATTTTATTCAACATCGTCGGATAATGATGATAGCTCAGAGAGCAGTTATGGATCCTAAATATACCTATAATCATATTTATCTGTTTTTATGCCCTATTTCACTATGTGGGCAAGGTGTAATGACTTTGTGCTGATGTTTGTAACTACCACAAATATATGACCTGAACCCATCGCTTTTTGAGTCGATTTAGCGTCCGTCCGTCCGTCCGTCTGTGTGTCCACGTAAACCTTGTAATCAATCTACAGGTAGCAAATATGAATAAATTTTGATGAAATTTAGTACATAAGCTTTTACCGGCCATAGAATGAATTGGTGAAAATCGGTTCATGTTCAGACCAAGGCCCCATACAAATGACCCCTATGTGATCGACTTAAATAGTCATAATATCCAAATTATATCATACAGATCTTGGTCAAATTGGGTCTGTGTATGTTTATTGCTTCCATTAATCATTAGCGCAAAAATTAACCCCATACGATAATTCCATAGCACCCATGTAAAGCTGCTTCCCGATCTTCACTTAAATCTATCAAAAATCAAAAATATTGCACAGATATTTGTCAAATATGGTTTGTATATGTTTTTGCAAAAATAAGTGAGCTTACCAAATATAGTCAGGATCGGTCCATTTTTCGACCTAGTCCCATCCGATATGAACTTTTTCATATCCGAAGGCAAAAAAATTAATAACATTGCCACTCAAATTTGGTTTATACTTATTTTCTATATCCAATTAGTTGGAACTAAGAGATAGGGTCTCTCTAAGAGATAGGTTTCTTACATGTTTTTTATTCAACTGTGATTATTGATTATTGCGCTAGAGTTAGAGGGTAAATAGTTCCCTATGTATTCTTCTGTAGACTACTCTTGCATAGTTTGATTGTAATTGCTAGTTAGAGCACCATTTTTAACATTTCCATACAACTTTATCAATATAAATTTTTTTCGTATTGAAAATTTTGTAAGGAATTTTTTTTTGCATTTGGTGAAGAAACCGAACGTCGAATTTTTTTCATGTCTTTGAAGACCCCTTGCTGAAATTCGTTCGCTCTACATTTTTCTTGAATATGTTGTACCAGAAATGTACGTAGTTATGGAATAATTTTGGACATTTTGGAAATATGGGCCTAAAAGACTTACTTCCGTAGGAGCTCGAGGGGTAAAATGTTCTAAAAAATATTCACCGATCAATTAAATGGAACAAGTGTCAATATAGAACCCCTTATTAAGAGTTGCATTCGATCTTCGATCTTCGCTGGCTATCGAACACCGACTATCGAATGTCAAATTCGTATTATGAGTTGGTAGCACGGTCGAAAATTTCGTTGTACAATGAATTTTCAATCGAACACAATTTTGCTTTCGATGCTGGATGACAGTTTGTAAAATTTATTGAAAATATAAGTTGTAAATTATTTTAATTTCATGAGATTGATCTGCCTTGTGTGTATTGTCGCAGCAGTTCATCTGTAGTAGACAGCAATTCCATAGGCGCTTCCCTGCAGTCGAAAATTTGCTATAAATTTGTAAACAAATGGTACCTTTGTTAAAACCTCGCATACTTACGTAGTGGAATCCATTTCCAAAATGTTGGAATCATCACTCAAGACGAGTGATGGCAGACGAAAGTTCTGCCTAAGGCCGAGGCCACGCAATGAGCGGCAAAGCGGCAAGCAGCAGAGAGGTGAGCGGCAGAGCGGCGAGTTTGAGTGGAAAGTGGCTTATTACTGAGCGTCATTTCTGAGCGGTTAGTTGTCAAAATGCCATTGTCAATGTTATTATTTATTATTTATATAAAAAGTTTTTATAATAAAAGCAAAATATTTTCACTATTTTATGATTTTTATTTATGTATGACTACATTACAACCTTTTTAACTTTTTATCGATTGAAAAACAACATCAAAATGGTTGTCGTTAACAAACAGCTGACTTTAACAATAGCGAATATAGTTTAAAAATTTTACTGAATACCAAAATCGACAATTTTTTTGTTTTCTTTTTCTAACGATTCGATTATCGTTAAAAAGAAGTTACTAAATCGCGCTACAGATTGACAAAACAAAGAAAAGCTAGAAAACAACTAAAAATTTGAACAAGTTCTATTCCTGAGCGGCGCCGCTTAGATGCTCAGAAATGCCGCTCACATGCCGCTCATTGTGTGGCCACTTCAATAGTATTTCATATGTTTTAATTTTTTCCGCTCATCGCTCTGCCGCTCGCCGCTTTGCCGCTCATTGAGTGGCCTCGGCCTAAGAGCCCCAAATGTTAGATCACATAATTACATACTTACCAAGTATTTTCAATCGATGATAGAAGTCCGACTTTAGTTGCAAATGTATTGACCGTTACTGTATATGTTGATGATAGTTGTCTTTATTATTCTTGTTCCAAATTTCATTAGTGAGCTTGTATTGGTTCCGGAGTTATAAATAAAATTGAAAAAAAAGGAAACTTTAAGTTTTTATTTTATTTTATTTTTTTAAGTAACAATTTAGGTGAATTAAAAATTTGATAAAAAAAACAGTTTTTTTATAGCTCAGAACCAACAAAATCTAACTCATTAAATTTAATCATGCAACAATATATATTATTTAAAATTACTTTTTTAGTGCCCGGTTTGAAATTATGTATGTATATATTTTCTAATGATGGAAAAAATTTTAGACAGCACAAGTAGCCTATTTAGAACAACTCGACTTATTTATCAACATGAGAATTGGTTTCCTTTTGTTTTTTTTTCTTATACGAGAGCTACTAACAACAAGCTGAGTTTTTTTTTTTTGCAATTTTAGCTTTCTTTACATTAGCATAGCCATATCAATACAAGTCTTGTAGTGTGAAAAAGCTTATTATAGTTGTCAAATAATTCCTCTAGATGGAACTGTAATGACATTGTGATATCTTCTTATTAGATTACTCACAATTGCATTATACCTTATGTTCTGTATGTTGAGGTTATGTATTGTTCATCTTTATTACAAATAATTAGTTTCTTTATTGTCCGGTTTGACAATAAAAAAACTTATATTTTTTTAATTTATAAAATTATTCCTTTTTAAGATATGCCATCACAAAATTTGGATCATGTGGTAATGGCCTTTGATTTATCGCAAATACACTCTTGAATCATCTCATTATAAATGATTAAAATTAGATCTTGATTTAAATTATAGGTTCAATTAAGTTTTAAATATTTTTTTTCACTTTTCACGAGGCCATTTTTCCGAAAGAGTTGAGCTGTATGCTCAAAATATATCTCAGTTTATTAAGATATGTCGCTCATGTTCAATTTTATCGAATTCAAATAGGGTAGGATGTATAAAGCTAATCTCTTTGTTGATTTGTAATAGAAGTTCCAAAATTATATTACATTTTTTTGTTTAAAACTTATTCATTGAGACTTCATGAATAGAAGACAAAATGATAAACAAATTAAATATATACAATTATTAATGAAGCGTTTCTTGATGATGTGTATATTTTCAAATATTTGCTCCCAATGATAATTTAAGATGTGTAGGTCCATTCATACAAAAACTCTACAGAAACTAAATAATAATTTTACATATTTATTCTAGTTAGTTGTAATAGTGCGTTTACATATTAGCAAAATCTAGTATGTGCGAGATTTTGAGCACAATCTAGCTCATTTTTACTAGATTTCTCATACAAAACAAAATCTAGCTCGTCACTAGATTTTAGCAATATCTCACAAAATCTTGTCAAACTTGGGCACTACCAAATGATACTACTGTGTTTTTTTAATATTCTATTGTAGTAGAAAATTACAACGCAGTGACTGAAAAAGTTGACAAGTTGAAAAATCTATAATAAAATCTATAATAAAAAAATATTTAGTAATTGAAAAGTTATAACTTTTTACATTTAGCATTCCAATCTGCTAAATAATAATTGTGGAAAATGAATTAGTTTTTTCTGTCCAAACAATACATTTAACAAATGCTGATTTTTTTCGCAAAATTTCTATTTCAGTATGTGTTTTTTTCATTTTTGATGCATAATATAATAATGAAATCTGTTCCTCTTTCTAGTTATATGTGTCATTTTAATCAGCTGTTTATTTTTGTGGAAACAAAATCTCACAAAATATCAAAAAAGTTAGGTGCAAACGGTATAGATTTGGAAATAGATTTCAACTAAAATCTGCTAGATTTTCCTCAGATGTAAACGCACTATAAGGAGCCGTCTAAGTTGCCCGTTGAAATTGACCAATATGTATATTTTTTAGGAAAATGCACTTTTTAAGGAAAATTACTTTTTCTCGGAAAGGTATTTTTTTTAGAAATGGTACTTTTTAAGGGCATTTTTAAACAAAAGATACTTTTTTAATAAAAGATACTTTTTTAATAAAAGATACTTTTTTAATAAAAGATACTTTTTTAATAAAAGATACTTATTTTAGAAAAGGTACTTTTTTAACAATATGTTATTTTGAACAAAATTAACTTTTTTACAAAAGGTAACTAAAGTAACTTTTTTAACAAATGGTGCTTTTTTTCTAACAAAAGGTTATTTTTTTTAACAAGAGGTGTTTTTAAAAAAGTTACTTTTTTAACAACTCGTGATTTTTTAATGAAAAATTACTTGTTTAACAGAAGGTACTTTTTAAAGAAAAGGTATTTTTTTTAACAAAAAGGCACCTCTTAGAAAATTTACTTTTTTTTTAATCAAAAAAGTACTTTTTTAACAAAATGTACTATCAAAAAAGTACTTTTTTTTAAATGTAATTTTTCAACAAAAAGTACTTTTTATAACAAAAGGTACATTTTATAACACAAGGTACTTTTTTAGCAAATGGTACTTTTTAACAAATGGTACTTTTTTTAATAAAAGGTACTTTATTAACAACAGGTACTTTTTTTAACAAAAGGTACTTTTTTTTAAAAGGAACTTTTTTTTACAAAAGGAACTTTTTTTTACAAAAGGTAGACTTTTTTTAACAAAGAGGTTGCCTGTTAAGAAAATTTACTTTTTAACAAAAGGTACTTTTATAACAATA
Organism: Cordilura impudica; assembly: GCA_963682025.1. NCBI lineage: Eukaryota > Metazoa > Arthropoda > Insecta > Diptera > Scathophagidae > Cordilura > Cordilura impudica. Next base: position 28,147,847 of record OY821519.1, on the reverse strand, counting down.
AGTACTCTTTTAAGAAAAGGTACTTTTTTTAACAAAAGGTACTTTTTAACTAGAGGTACTTTTTTAACAAAAGGTACTTTTTTAACAAAAGGTACTTTTTTAACAGAAGGTACTTTTTTAACAAAAGCTACTTTTTAACAAAAGGTACTTTTTTAACAAAAGATACTTTTTTTAACTTTTTCAACAAAAAGTACTTTTTATAACAAAAGATACTTTTTATAACACAAGGTATTTTTTTAAAAAAAGGTACTTTTTTCAACAAATGGTACTTTTTTAACAAAACGTACTTTATTAACAAAAGGTACCTTTTTGAACACAAGGTACTTTTTAACAAAAGATATTTTTTTAACAAAAGGTACTTTTTTAATGAAAGGTACTTTTTTAATGAAAGGTACTTTTTTAACAAAAGGTACTTTTTTAACAAAACGTACTTTTTTAACAAAAGGTACTTTTTTAACAGAAGGTACTTTTTTAACAAAAGCTACTTTTTTAACAAAAGGTATTTTTTTTAACAAAAGGTACTTATTAACTTTTTCAACAAAAAGTACTTTTTATAACAAAAGGTACTTTTTATAACACAAGGTACTTTTTTAATAAAAGGTACTTTTTTTTAACAAATGGTACTTTTTTAACAAAAGGTACTTTATTAACAAAAGGTACCTTTTTTAACAAAAGGTACTTTATTAAAAAAAAGGTACCTTTTTTAACAAAATGTACTTTTTTTTATCAAAGGTACTTTTTTAACAAAAGGTACTTTTTTGAAAAAAGGTACTTTTTTAACAAAAAGGTACTTTTTTAACAAAAAGGTACTTTTTTAACAAAAGGGACTTTTTAACAAAAGGTAATTTTTTAACAAAAGGTACTTTTTTAACTAAAGGTTCTTTTTTTAACAAAAGGTAATTTTTTAACAAAAGATAATTTTTTAACAAAAGGTACTTTTTTAACAAAAGGTACTTTTTTAACAAAAGGTACTTTTTAACAAAAGGTGCTTTTTAATAAAAGGTACTTTTTAACAACCTGGTCAACAAAATTTTTTTTTAACAAAAGATACTTTTTTTTTAACAAAAAGGTACTTTTTTAAGAAAAGGTACTTATTTGTAATGTACTTTTTTGTCAAAAGGTACTGTTTTAAAAATGGTTATTTTTTTTTAACACATGATACTTTTTTCACTATAGATACTTTTTTAAGAAAATGCTTTATTTGTTTTATGGCTAATCAATGAAATCAGAAATTACTTTATTCTTTGCTGTTTATTTTTGTGGAAACAAAATCTCACAAAATGTCAAAAAAGTTAGATGTAAACGGTATAGATTTGAAAATAGATTTCAACTAAAATCTGTTAGATTTTCCTCAGATGTAAACGCACTATAAGGAGCCGTCTAAGTTGCCCGTTGAAATTGACCAATATATATATACTTTTTATGAAAATGCACTTTTTAAGGAAAATTACTTTTTCCCGGAAAGGCATTTTTTTTTTTGGCATTTTTAAACAAAAGATACTTTTTTAATAAAAGATACTTATTTAAGAAAAGCTACTTTTTAACAATATGTTATTTTGAACAAAGTTAACTTTTTTTACAAAAGATAACAAAAGTAACTTTTTTTAACAAATGGTACTTTTTTCAACAAAATGTTTTTTTTTTAACAAAAGGTTATGATTTTAAATTAGTTATTTTTTAACAAATTGTGATTTTTTAATGAAAAATTACTTCTTTAACAGAAGGTATTTTTTTTTTTTTAACAAAAAGGCACCTTTTAGAAAATGTACTTTTTTTGAATAAAAAAATACTTTTTTTAACAAAATGTACGTTTTCTTATCAAAAAATTCCTTTTTTTAAATGTACTTTTTCAACAAAAGGAACTTTTCATAACAAAAGCTACTTTTTATAACACAAAATACTTTTTTAACAAATGGTGCTTTTTAACAAATTGTACTTTTTTAACAAAAGGTACTTTATTAACAAAAGGTACTTTTTTTTAACAAAAGGTAAGTTTTTTACAAAAGGAACTTTTTAAGAAAGAGGTTGCCTGTTAAGAAAATTTACTTTTTAACAAAAGGTACTTTTATAACAATAAGTACTCTTTTAAGAAAATGTACTTTTTTTAACAAAAGGTACTTTTTTAACAAAAGATATTTTTTTAACAAAAGGTACTTATTAACTTTTTCAACAAAAAGTACTTTTTATAACAAAAGGTACTTTTTATAACACAAGGTGCTTTTTTAATAAAAGGTACTTTTTTTTTAACAAATGGTACTTTTTTAACAAAAGGTACTTTATTAACAAAAGGTACCTTTTTTAACAAAAGGTACTTTATTAAAAAAAGGTACCTTTTTTAACAAAAGGTACTTTTTTTTATCAAAGGTACTTTTTTAACAAAAGGTACTTTTTTGAAAAAAGGTACTTTTTTAACAAAAAGGTACTTTGTTAACAAAAGGGACTTTTTAACAAAAGGTAATTTTTTAACAAAAGGTACTTTTTTTAACTAAAGGTTCTTTTTTTAACAAAAGGTAATTTTTTAACAAAAGATAATTTTTTAACAAAAGGTACTTTTTTAACAAAAGGTACTTTTTTAACAAAAGGTACTTTTTTAACAAAAGGTACTTTTTAACAAAAGGTGCTTTTTAATAAAAGGTACTTTTTAACAACCTGGTCAACAAAATTTGTTTTTAACAAAAGATACTTTTTTTTTAACAAAAAGGTACTTTTTTAAGAAAAGGTACTTATTTGTAATGTACTTTTTTGTCAAAAGGTACTGTTTTAAAAATGGGTATTTTTTTTAACACATGATACTTTTTTCACTATAGATACTTTTTTAAGAAAATGCTTTATTTGTTTTATGGCTAATCAATGAAATCAGAAATTACTTTATTCTTTGTTTCGCTATTGTATTGCCATCGCTTTTAAAATATCTGGCCCCAGCGCTAAAACTGGCACAAAAACGTGAAGTCCATTGCTTTGTCAACTCTAATACCATATTGTAGGGTTCTATGCCAGTGCTTTGCCGACCGTATCTGTCTGACTGTGTAGTTGTGAAGTTTTCAATGTCTTTATTTTTATTTACTTTCAGGTGGCGCATTAAAACTTATCGCAAAGTATTTTATGGTTGCGATTTTGTTGACTGGCTTATAGAAGTTGGCTTGTCTAAGGATCGCTTGGAGGCTATTCACTATGCTAAACATTTGCTTAATGGTCGTGTACTGCGTCATATCAATAATGTGTATCACTTTGAAGATAAGCAATTGCTTTACAATTTTTGCAGCCGCATGTAAATCAAACAAAAAAACTTCTCTGTTTAATTCTATTTGTTTTCAAAAGCTGTGATTTGTATTCTATTATTTTTTATAAATTATTTCATTAATAGATTTTAAGTTTTACATTTAAATTACCTAATTTAAAAAAAAAAAGTACTTCTAGTTTTGAAGTTTTGTTTTCCCCTTAAATTTTCTTTTGTGTTTAAATGAGAAAAGTTCAAGTTACATATTTAAGTTTATTAATTTTATAATAATTTCACAACAAAACACACAATAGTGTGTGAATTAAAGTACAGCTCAAGAGAATATGTTCTCCAATTTTTTCTTCATGAAAAAGTGCAATTCGTTTCTTATAGTAAATAATTTTTATTTCGATTTTTTAATTTTAATGAAACTTGTGTCACAAAAGCAACAATACCAAAAAATTTTTATTAACATAATGCTGTGGCTTTCAACAAATTAGGGAATATTTATAGATTTAATTTTAAAGATTATAAATGAAACGAGTTTAAAATTGTTAGTATACATAAAAATCCTATTTATTTAATTTTTAAAAATTATACCATTTATGCTTATTATAAAAAAAATCTATATACATAAAATAAAAACAATTGTAATTTATACACTATTAAAAAATAAATAAATTTATGGTCACAAAGATGCTTATAAATAAAAACAAAATACAAATTAATGATATCAATGACCTTCTTTTTTTATATTTAAGTGGGTTAATAGAAATTCATCTTCTCCATACCTCTTTTAAGTGATGCAAAGCAGAGCTTTGAAGTTAAATTTAATTTTTGAGTAAAAAAATCAACTTTTAAATAGAAAATATAAATTTTCAACAAGCTTTAAAAAACAATTTAATCCAATGGTGTAAACTGAAATACTACCGCTATCCAAAATCTGGGGATTATATTAAAAATTGGAACTAGGCATACTTATGAAGCGAAAAAATTAATTGAAAATTGTGAAAGTTTTTCTATATTTTATTTATTTTTTAAATGTGTTTTAAGTTAAGTTCAATCCCAAACAACAGGTTGCCAAAGTTAAAGGGATCTACATTGGGGCCCATAACTGTACAAGGAGGTAAGCGAAACAATATACTCGTACAAGCGATGGACAATGGTCTTTAACTAATTTCAGTAAGAGTAAATGTTTAACAAATTTTTTTAAACAAATGTGATAAAAATTTTGCATTAATTAAAGCAAAAAAAATATTAAAATTCCTGAAATGAAGCAGCAGGATGAAGTTGCAAGAAAAGCCCTTTTCCCACTATTATGTGTACATTTGCAAGAAATCGTAGATTTAAATTCCCTTATCGCCAAGCAACTCTCTACTAATAAATACAAATACCGGACATTATACAATCATCACTACAAAATAAACAACTCTACAGGTGAAAAAATTACATATCCAGCTTCCAGTAATTGACAACAAATCATGCTATATTCAAGATTAAGACTCGGACACTCCATAGCCACCCATCAATACCTGTTAACCAGAGGAGATATATATAATTGTTAAATATGTAATACACCTTAGTCAATATAACTGGACCAATGTCACCAATTTTTCTCCCAGAGATTATTTTCGGATCAACTAAACTACTAGCTACTAGCCAATTGTCATCAACAAAATTTAGATAAAACGTTAATATATTTAAAATTATGTTAATTGTTAATGAAAATTTAATCTATTTAATTTTATTTAAGTAATTAAAAAGCAATTTATTCAATATCAAAGTCGAATGCCAAAGATACTCGTACTCTTCAAAATATTTCTTAAATGATTAATAACTCGAAAATATGTTATGGATAAAAGAAATAATCAGCCCTGTTCTTGAAACGTTGTTATTTGAATAAGAGTGAATTTAAAATCACATGAAATTGAAATTTTGGGTTTCCTGAAACCACTTTTTTTATTTATTTAATGGAAACATATGTTTGAGTTAAGAACCATATGTTTGAGTTAAGAGCATATGTTATCTAGAAACCGAGGTGCCATATGGTTCTTTATTCAGTTTCACAAAAAACTTCTAAGTATTTTGTGCATGTTTTTCTTAAGTTTATAGAAAAAGTATAAAAAAATATTTTCTTTTAAAATAACAACTTATTTGTTCATTTAATTGTTTTTGTTCTTCAATTTCATTCAATTAAAAATGACTTTTCTATTTTTAAAAAGTTAGGCATCACCAAAAAAAATTTCGATATTCAAATAAATTGGATTTGACTGGCATCACTATTGTTTCGAACATATGCAAAAAAATAAAAATATATGATTTGATGAAAAATTTTTTTTAATTCCTTTATTTGCAATAATTAGTGCATAAAGAATCCATGTTATAATTGAAAAAATTATAACGGAAAATAGATTGTGTAAATAAAAAGTTTATATTATAGTTATAGAACAGCATCATCGCAAAAAGTGTGTTTTATTAACATCGACCACTTATTGGGAGTTTTTTTTTTTAAATCAGCGCAAAATGTAGACGTTTTTAAAATCGTTTTTTTTCATAAAATTAATGTCTAATTTTTTAAAATAATGACAAGGTTCAATAAAAAACATGTTAGAGTTCAAATATCAATTAGTTTTTTTATCTCTGAAGACCTGCTTAGTAGAAAAAAGGGCATTTGTTTTGATTTCACAAAGCCTTTTCTATGTGAATTAAAACGAGAAAAATTATTCTTATTGAAATTAGAGAACAGCAAAAAACTCGTAGATTTAAGAATTTTTTCATTTACGAGTTTTTTTTTGTGATAGTGGTTTCAAGAACAATTAAGAAAATTATAGTCGGTTTACGATACCCTATACCATTCCTTTAGAGACCCCATCTCTTAGATCCAACTAATTGGATGTAGAAAAAAAGCATAAACCAAATTTGCGTGGCATTGTTATTAATTTTTTTGGCTGCAGATATGGAAAAGTTCATATCGGATGCTATATTTAATGGGGACTAGGTCGAAAAATGGACCGATCCTGACCATATTTGGTAAAGTCACTTTTATTTTGCAAAAAACATATACAAATCAAATTTGAGAAAAATTTGTGCAATATTTTTGTTTTTTGATAGATTTAAGTTAAGATCGGGAAGCAGCTATGACTAAGAATTGTCCTGTAGGGTTTATTTTTGGACTACTCATAAATGGATGTAAAAAACATACACAAACCCAATTTAACCGAGATCTATATGATTATTTGGATTATGACAATTTAAATCGATCTCATAGCGGTCATTTATATGGGCACTAGGTCTGAACGTGAACCGATTTTCACCAATAGTGTTTATACATTGGCCGATTGAAGCTTACATACTAATTTTCATCAAAATATATTCATATTTGCGACCTGTAGTTTGTTTACAAAGTTTACATGAACAGACGGACGGACGGACACCGCTCAGAATCACTTTCTGAGTCGATCGGTATAATAAAATATGGGTCTAGGTCAAATATTTTTGGTAGTTGCAAACATCAGCGCAGAGACATTGTACCCTAAGCACATAGTGGGGTTTTGCCTTCAATAAATAAAACATTTGAACATGGGCCATTGGGCAAATCGTCGCATTCGATATCGAGTAAAATCAATCGAAATTCCAGATTTTGGTTTATTATTTAAAGAAGACGGACAATCGTCCGACGTTGTTTTACTCCTACTATTAACTATGGACCATAACTCGCTAGCTGTGGCAGAGTAAAATTACTCTTGGTATTTTATCTTGCAAAATAAAAAAATTATTTCGATCGATTAATTTCGATAACGAATGCGAGATTCGACTCCAGGATATTAACTAAATCGATTAAAAAATAAAAAAAAAATATTAAAATATTTTTCAGTAAACATCAAAATTTGTCAGTTGAAATAAAGAAAATATATTTGTCAAAAAATGTTTATAAAGATAAATTTAATTTTTAATAAATACTAGCATATTCCAGCTCTCGAAATTCGAGCGCAAATTCTAGGAATTTTTTTTATTAAATAAAGACCCTAAAAGTATGCTAATCAATTATAGCCAATTCACAAATCAACACAAAAAACAAACTCATTCTTATTACAAACACATTAACAAATTTAATAAACAGTAGCAACTTTATACGCAATTTACTCAAAATAAAGGAAAAAATTTAAAATTCTGTAAACTGCAAAACGGCTAAAAAGAAATACCTTTCAAATAATATGTGTTTGGTCAAAATTTGGAAAAAACGGTAGAACAAAACATCAGTCACAAGAAATCGCCTAGCCTATTAATATTATAGATATATATATATATATTGTAAAGTAAATATAAAATAAAAAATAGTATTAATAAAAAATTAACACTTAATTAAAATAGGATTTTGTTATAAATTTGTCTGAAAAATGAGGTCAATATCTAAGCAACTATTAAAAAAAAAATTGTCAGTGCAAATTTCTCTAATATTTGTAAATGTACAATATGTGGAATGTACAAACTATTCATCACATATAGCAACTCTTACGAAACTGAGAATGGTGGAAATTAGAATGCATAAATATTCAAGAATTTATGTTATTAAAATTTTAAAACAATGTTTCGATAATGATTACTTTTTTTTAAAAGCATTTTTTAAACGATTTGAATTCCCAAGGCTAATGGCCAATTAGAACAACAAAAATTTAAAGAAAATAAAAATTATTTCATTTCACTTATATCGTATTTGATAAAAATAAAATTTTTAACTAAAAAAAAAAATACTAAAAAATATTTCTCCAAAAAAAATTTAACTAAAAAGGAAAAAACTTTTTTTTTGTATAAAGTAAAACTTTTCTTTCTATTTTTTCTTTTTTATTTTCAGCTTTATTATAAAATATTGTTTTTTAGAAAAAAATAGGGATATTATTATGGAAAGGCGATTTCTTGTGACCGATGTAACTTTGTCAGTTTTAAACCAATTTTGAGTAAACATACCTCATTTGAAAGGTTTTTCTATTTAGCTGTCCACCAGATTTACAGATTTGCACCATCTGGAACATTTTTTTTAGAAAATTTTATTTAAAGTTGCTACTTACACATACAGAAAATTATACAATGCTGTGTGTGTGTTTATTAAATTTGTTAATATGTTTGTAAAAATTGTATATGAAAAGACCTGTGTTGAATTGAAAAATAATTTTGGACATAAACCAATAACGACAATAACGCCATTGTAATAATAGCATATCACACGCCCTGTGTTGAATTGTGAATTGCCTAAAATTAGCATACCCATAGGTGGCACACAAGGTAGATCAAATACCTTTAGGATCTTATTTCTATGTGTTGAAGAAATATTTATAATGAAATTAATTTAATGAATTTAATAGATTAAAAAAAACATTGAAAGAAAAAAATTGAATGAAAAAATAGCATTTCCTAGAATTTGCACTCGAATTTCGTGGGCTGGGCTCTGCTAGTATAGATAGATAAATACATTTTTTGAATACGATATTTTCTCTCGCTTATTTTTTTGTTACTGTTTGCCCATGCCACATGTCTAGACAACTCATATCTATTCATAGATAGGGAAAAATCCAAAATGAAATTTTCGACATTTTTATAAATTAATTTTTCATTCGAGAAATTAAGAAATCAAATTAAATGAATTTTTTAAAATTCTTTATGATTCTTTATGGTTACAAACTCATTTAAAACTTCAAACTTATATAGAAAATTCACCATATAAAACAATTGAACAGAGTGGAACAGTTTAACTAAAACGTGTTCGTCGATTCGACATAGAAAGTATATAATTTTTTTCTTTAAAATAAACGAGCGCAATGATGTAAGTTATTAAATTATATATAAAAAATAAAACATTTTTGTAATAATTTTATTTCTTTAATTTTTTTCAATATGGCGTCGTTAGGTTTCTGATAGTCAGTACTACAATGGATGGATGGTACAAGATTTTTAAAATGTTAATTTATTTTTCTCATTTTCTGTTTTATAAAAGAAGAGATCCAGAATGTTGATGAAAGTCATTAAATGTACAATCGTTTGATTCCAATTTTTAGTGGTTCGATGTATTAAAAAAAATAGTAGAATAACATTAAAATTGTTATAATATTTAATATAGCCACTGGCGGAGGCTTAATGCCAGAAACCGATTTGATTAAGAATAGTTATAGAGTAGTTATGATATTTAGAAATATATGCTTTCTGCTTCTCTACCATGCACATTTAAAATTTTTTAATTCTTTCCAGTTTTTTTTTCGAATTTTTATTCGAAACTTTATAAAAGCACTTCTTTTTTAAATTCTTTCTTTTAACTCTGTCATGGGGCATCCCCATTCCCCCTTATCCAATTGATCTGAAACTTGACCAATAGTCTTGTTGTGACTACAGATTCATTTTGGGGTAGTCACGCACAGTCACGCATAGTCACGGGGCTATCTAAATGTCATTTCCCCTCATCCGATCGATCTGAAACTTAGTCCATACACTTGCTGTGAAAAAAGATTAACGCTGACTTAGACACGCAC